>JAWNNR010001032.1:292500-295773 GCA_035044725.1 Scaptomyza caliginosa | reverse complement strand
CCTGCTATACCTTAAATTCAAAGATTGTTTCTGTGGAGTTCTCTTTAGTTGGTGGTAATTCAGTATGTTTTACGCACAAAGACTAAAAGAGATCGCTCCACAGAACAATCACCTATCATTAACACCTAAATGCTACTGCACCCAAAGGGCACTCAGACACTATTCACATGATAACCTATCCTATTGCTAGCCAACAACCGCGTCTAATGGAAGGTTCCATGTGAAGACTTGACTGGTGTCCCGTATTCTATTTCAATCTCTCTCTCAATCTCTCTCTCACTAATTATCAACATGTGTATTTGCTGCCAGCTGTACACATGTTGACTGCTCAGCCAAATAATGAGCCAAACCCCAATTTTCATTATATGTATTTGCTACAAGCTATACATATATTGACTGCTCAGCCAATTATACGAGCCAAAACCCACCATCTCAGATATGGCTACCAGTAACACGTGGACCACCCCCAGTGGCGATAGTGGAAACTGTTTAAACTTACCCTTTACACTAGCTTAATGCTACCAAGTGTATGCCAGGGTATAGTGAAAACACCTTTGTACGCAAGTTTATGCAAAAGGCAGGCTTGTGGAGAGCAAAAAAAAAAAAAAAAGCAAGCTGTACATATATTGACTGCTCAGCCAATTATATGAGCCAAAACCACCATCTCTGATATGGCTACCAGTAACACGTGGACCACCCCCAGTGGCGATAGTGGGAACTGTGCAAACTTACCCTTTACACTAGCTAAATGCTACCAAGTGTATGCCAGCGTTTAGTAACAACACCTATGTATCTATGCTGGGCAGGCTAAGGTTAGGTTACGGAAAAGAGCGAGAACTCAGTTGTTGTATCGACCTCGATGCGAACAAGGTAAAAAAAAAAATTTCAATTTTATTATGTTTCTAAGTTGGGTTCAATTATGCTTATATTAAGTTGCTTTTTAAAAGTAATAAGATAAGTACAAACACACAATATGTTAAACAGGCCGGCATGCGTCAAACAGTTGCCGGTCGTGTCGAGGTGTGCGGACGTGTTTGCGCACACGCTCGAGCTTTACGCAGAGAATAAAGCAGTTAAAAAAAAAAACACCAAAATACTCACAAAGAACAGTGCCAAAATGCCAAGTTACAAAAAAAAAAAAATACCATTACAGCACCAGCCTCGGCAACATTGGCAACATTTGTATAGTTGAAATGCATGTTAATTTCCACTGCTTGCAAGCAGTGAGCTACGATCACATCATGTTATGTTAAAATTCAAATCCATATTATATCGTTAATGTTAATTCTAAGGAAAAAAAAAAAAAAGAGAAAAGAACTTTATATGTGTACATCTCAAACCAACCTATAAAGAAAATTGCTTATATTAAGTAATATTAGGTCAAGTTTTTGTTTTTAATTGTACAACAAACATATGTAACTTAATAGTAAAATAGTTCTTGAATTTAGCCTAAACAGGCTACGTCTAAATGTAAAAAACAAGAAACACCCAAACACGAATAAAATTTAAATATTGAAATCAAAAAAAAAAAAAAAAAAAAACTAATACTGATAAAACAAGAGAGGTTATTTCTTGTTTTATCAAAAACAAAATAAAATAACTCAATATATATGTATGCTAAGCTCCTCTTCTGAGAATTGGGCATTGTGAAAGAGTCCTTCTGACTGGTTCACAGGAAACTACATATGTACTGACTGCTCAGCCATTAAGAGCCAGACTTCCTGTTGGAATCACAGAAGTGAGCCCATACTCACTCAAGAATCCACAATCCCACATGGCCCACCCCCAGTGGCAACAGTGGGAGCCGACTCCTCACCCCATACACCTCGGGGTATTACCTATAATACCCAAGTGTAAGCCGGGGTATAGTAGAGTCAACCAAGTACACTAGGCTTAGCAATAGGCGGCCTAGTGGATATGGAAAAAAAAAAAAAAAAAGAAGTGTACTTCGAAACAAACCCGACTTCAATATGAGCGATAGTAAATCATCCAACACCCAGCCTAACCGCCACAACTATGGCAAAGGCAGACCGCGCCAAGTGCGCGCATCAGAACCCGTAGACCCAGAAGCTCAGCCGCGTAAACCAACATCATCATCTGTACAAAAATCAAGACGTACTGGCTTAGCAGCTTCACTCGGAACCCCGATACCGCGAGGCAACCATGATGCTTTCGCACCCAAGGATTTACAGACAACCGGATCGGTCGAACGCAACGACCCACTCATCCTTGACTCCGTTGTCCTCGATGGATTTACTCACGCCGTCCCTTGTGCTAAGGAAAGGACATTCCAGCTTGACTTTTCTCAGTACATCCAGATTATTAAGTCGTCGTACCAAGTGATGGCTCGCCTCGATAGAGGCATTCAAAAGTTTGTGTCTTACTCAGCTTACCAGTATTATTGTATAATACTACTGTGGAAGCGCCTACGTTTTATTCAAACGGAGAGAGGACATAGGGTTAATGAATACGAGACCCTAAAACGAACTTTGCCTGATATGTCAATTCCTGATGACATAGGCCAATATCTGGATGGAGTTGGTAATTTAACCGATTACAACTCCCGTAAGTATATACTTACACTGCAGGGATCATTGAGAGTCGCCCAGATCAACAACATTGCTGGCCACTTCGGTAAAGTAACGGCAGATAACCACTATATCTACGAAACGTTACCTGCACCTTTTGTTGCAATTTACCGCATGCTAAATGACATGTATGTCACGTTAGCATCTCGGCACCCGAACAACGTGGACGTATCCCATGACTGGTCATTACCAGCAGACCTTATGCCCGAAGAAACCAAAATGTATAAAATAAAACGCATTAAAAAAGACTCAACAGACAACCAAGCAATCGAAAAACAGGCAGACCCGGAAAACAAAAAACCTATAACCCCCACTGAAGAACCACCTCGAAGGAAAATGACAAAGCTACAGGCGGAAGTGCTTGAAGAAATCCAACAGCAGACCAACAAAGCACAAACACTATTAAATCAAAATAGGAACAGGAACCAAATCAAAACAACTTCAGTCGCTAGATGCCCGGCTACATTAGGACTAGGACTAACACACAACCCCCCCATAGGAAATATCTCACCTAACCCAACAGCTAGCATTAACCTAACAGACTTATCAGACACAGAATCGGATGAACCAAACAAACTGGAACCAGAAGCTGACTTGCGAATAATAATTACGGATGTGCCAGATGCGAACAAGATCATTGATAAAGCAGTCTCAAAGCTAGGATCTGACGCCTTCACCACAAGCG
>JAWNNR010001032.1:0-287500 GCA_035044725.1 Scaptomyza caliginosa | reverse complement strand
AATCTCAAAACTCTTTGAGAAAGTAATATACGAACGACTCTTAAATGAAATAAAATCACCTTTCATAAACAACACAAACGATGATAATCTGGATGGAGCTGCTGTCATACCAGACCATCAGTTTGGTTTTCGAACTGGACACGGCACTGTACAACAAGTGCACAGGCTTGTTGAACACGTAAACAAAGCGTTTGAAGAAGGCCAACACACATCTGGCGTCTTTCTTGACCTACAGCAGGCTTTTGATAGGATATGGCATTCAGGTCTGCTATTTAAACTACGCACTCATCTCTCTGAACCTCTCTACCAAATACTGAGATCTTATCTGACCAACCGTAGCTTTTGTGTCTTAGGCACGAAAAACTCCAATTCCAATGCAGACAACTGCACACCCCAATCGACAATGCGGCCGATCCTGGCTGGTGTCCCGCAGGGCGGTGTGCTAGCGCCATTACTTTTTAACATCTTCGTCTCTGATATGCCATGCATATACTCTGACCTAAAAGCTGAACATGACCAAATAATGTCAACACTAGCAGTCCGTCGGGCATCCACAAGTGCCTTAACAGCAACATACGCAGATGACACTGCCTTTCTATGCAGCGCTCCAACTGCAAGTACTGCGTGCAAAATAATGCAAGAACACGTGAACAAATTTTTCGAATGGGCCACAAAGTGGAACATCCAAATCAATAGCAGCAAATCGGCCCACATATTATTCACCCTGCATAATCCAAGCACTCACACTGGCGTCACACCAACACCAATACTCATTAACAACAATGTTATCCCACTTCAAAGTCACGTCAAATACCTTGGCCTCAAACTGGATAGCAAACTAAAATGGGTACGTCATGTCCAATCAACACGACATACTCTACGCTCAAAAATAAGTAAAAATGAATGGCTACTCTGTGCTCGCCAATCTAAACTCTCACTTGAAATCAAAGTTCTGCTCTACAAGCAAATCCTAGCTCCCATTTGGCGTTATGGACTTGAATTATATGGCTGTGCTGCCGAAACACACCTAAGAAAAATTTAAAGCATTCAATCTAAAGCCCTCCGGCTCATAACTGGCGCACCGTTCTACGTGAGCAACAGAACACTGCACCAAGATCTCAACATGTCAACAATCTGGGATGAACTAAAAACTAAATCAGCCCGTTACAGAGACCGTAAAAAATGCCATCCAAACAAACTAGCCAAAGCACTTTTACCTTCATCAACTACCCGACAAATCTCTCGTAGACTTCGACGTACCTGGCCGGGACAAGACCTAATTAATCGCAATGAGCCATCAAATCCTTTCTAAAGACATTCAACTAGAACCCTCCCTAACACATCACAATCTATCGAAATCGGCTGTCTCCTTTCTATCTTACTCGCTTCAGTACTCTTTTTTATTCCTCAAGAATCACCTCAACCAGAAGAAACTCAGATCATCAGACGAAACAAAAACAGGGTGCACGTGGATTTCTTAAGATTATTTGTGCCAGTGAAGGATGCCAAAGAAGGTCCCATTGTACACCTTGCCAATGATGGAACTTCACGCACCCGACGCACCAGGAGCGGGCAGCATGTGGAAAACCGGAGGTTCCACGTGCCAACTTGGAACAATAAATCAGCCAAAGCGGGGTGTACACAGACCATTAGAGGTTCCATGTATACCTTCCCAACTTGGGAGCATTTCTTGTCAAACGGAGCCAAAGCAGGGTGCAAGTGGAACATAAATTGCCCGACACTGTCGATTTAAATGGAATTCACCAGCTGGATTGTGACAGTGAAGAAGACAGTGACTCAAGCAGCGCATGCTTCGACACTGATATTGATGTCGTAGGCAGCGATGACGAAGGCACCAGTGACTTTAGCACTGATGCTAAGGCACTGCCTTCGTCAACACTCGAGGTAGATGCAATATCTTCAAGACCAGCACAAGAAACTGCTGCGCTCTTACAGTCATCTCTGCCTGCTTAACCACCACTATCAAAAGATCAAAACATGGTGGTTGATCTGGATAGTAGTTTTGGATTTGAGACGGGCACAAATGTCATAAACTGTGCGGACAAGCCTGAGGTCACTGCCACCAACATTTTCTATCCCGGTGGCAGTGGTGACATCAGTGCCCCTGCCAGTTTGACAACAAACATCACCAACTCGGACTATTCCCTTGCTGCGCACAACAAAGCGCGCATACAAACTCACCTTAAAAAACTTACAAGACAAAGACAGTCACAACAGCAACAACAATCCAAACAGCGACATCCTTTCTTCAGTTCAAAACTCTATTGTAATATTGAATTGGATACGCCTTCACGGCCAACTTAAATTTCTCCACATGTCTCTGTAAATACAGACCAAACTACTCCAGCTACATCAACGGCCACAACTGGCACTGGTGTAGCAAATCAACCAGCTGTTGCACAGACTGTGAGTGGCAAAGGCCACAAGCCACCACAGATCTGTATCAACCTGAACGGCGAAATGCCTTCTCAGCTTGACAGAGAAAGTTTGGGCGTTAACTTTCTCATCGCCATTCTCAAAGACCAAATACCTCCAGTCACAGACTATACTGTCAAACGGGGTGATTCGGGCAAGGCTAGAATTCAAGCCAAAACATCAAGTGCCTATAGAGAAATAATACATTTACTGCAAGACCTTAAAATACAGTACAATTCGTACCAGATGCGTGAGGAGCGCTCTTTGAGAGTTGTGGTACGAGTTATGCACTTATATACCAGCACCACACTTATCAAAAATGAGCTAGAAACTTTGGGTTATACAGTTCGCTCTGTATTCAACCCCAAATACAACAAACCTCACGGTACTGGTACTTATTGACCTCTACTTTGTTGAATTGGCCCCAAATGGGCCGGATGAAACAAAAATAGACAACATGACAAATTCAAAATCAAAACGCAACGTTGCGTGGAACACAGCAAAAGCGGTGTGCCTGTGGAACACTGTTCTATGTACACTCTGTCAACGTTGGAGCTACATATAGCAGCCGCAACAATAATAAATAATAATAAAAAAAAAGGAATTAAAAAATAAATAAAACAAAACAAAATCAGAAAAAATGGTTAATTGCAAAAAACAATTAACTGAGATTAGGTTTAAATTTAACTACGGAACAAAACAGTCGTAGCTTTACTGTAAAATCTCAACTAAACAACTCTAACCTCAAGGAAAAACTGCTAGAACTGATTGAGAATTATAAGTTTGCAAGTGAGCTAAAAGTCATAACTAGAAGGATGCAATACTGTACAACTTTGCTTTATAAGTCATTTAATTTTCTTTTTTTTTAATATAAATAAATCTAATAGAATGAATACTAAAATTAAACAAATGAATAAAATAAAAATCACAATTAGTTATAAAATTTTGATTTATAATATATTGTAAATAGGATTAAATATTAGTACATAGTTTAATCTTACGATTAATGGCTACAAGCACTTAGCATACGATGCGGCGTCAACTAATTCAAGAAAAATTTTAGATATAATATTAATTGAATAAAGTTGTTCACGCTAAAATTATCCACGCGTCGCTTAAAACATTATAGGAAGGACAGTACTTTACAAAAGCATCTTCTATGACAGATATTACTACAGCGAATTCTTAAAAAAAAATAAAACAAACACAAAAAATTTGGTTCTCGAAGAATTATTCAAACGCATACATTTCCATTGAAAAGTTAAAACCCATGCAAACGAAAACATAAGCAGCCGTTCGCTATATTTATATATATATTAAAAAAAAATAATAAAATAAAAAATGTTGGCTGCTGTGCGTAAATCGTTCCCTTCAGCTTGGGCGTCATAGGCCATCTGCCATCGTGGTTTAGAGTGTGGCTGATGATAAGTGTCCGGGGTCTGTAAACATCATAGCATAGCATGTTAACATAACATTGCTGTTACTGTGATTGGGCCTGCTGCATTCTGAAGCACAGTTACCAACGATGTTTTATATTCAAGAGCGTAACACCCGCTCTCTGAGCATATTTTTAGAGAGAGTGACTTCTTATCAACATAACATTGCTGTTACTGTTATTGGGTCTGCTGCATTCTGAAGCACAGTTACCAACGATGTTTTATATTCAAGAGCGTAACACCCGCTTTCTGAGCATATTTTTAGAGAGAGTGACTGCTTATGTGTAAATATGTGTATATATTCCCATATTCAATGGAATGCTACCATGCGTTTTATAATTTTTCTGCATGTAAACTACAAAACCTGTGTGAATGTGTATGCTCAAATATGCAAAGATGTATTTATGTTTAAGCATTGTTTTGAACTGCCTCAAAATGCGTTTTTTTTAATGGTGCAGAGTGTATTTTACGGCAGCTACTTCTATAATTTATTGCCGTTTAGTTAATTTATGCTTTAAATATTTATTTAATTGTTAAATGTTGTTTTTATCTGTTAACTGTCCTCATTTAATAGTCAACGCAGTACATACAAAATTGTTTATAATTTAAAACACATTCACGCAGTGATGTTGCCCTTCAAATTATAAAAAAAGAAAAACCAATTCTGTCGTCTAACAGCAGCAAAATTAAAAAACACAGGCATTGAATTAAATATATGTATGCACACACACTTTTTCATATCAGCAGTCCCTCTCTCTAAAAAATGGTAAGAGAGCGGAGGTAACGCCGTCTTGAATTAAAGAGAGCATTCGTAACTGTGCTTTATAATGTAGCAGACCCGATAACAGTAACAGCAATGTTATATCTAAAACATATTATGGTTAATGCTCAATAGCGTAACATAGCATTGCTCCTCACTTAATATAGATATTTTGGAACACATAACTGGCTCACCAACAGTAAACCAGCAAGCTTCTTCGCCCCAACTAATCGCTGCACTAAACTTATAAATAAATTAATACAGATTACCTAAAACATGTTCAGCTTCGACTAATCGCATCACTAATAAAAAACTAAATAAAAATAAATAAATGAATATAACTTTCTAACAAACTTGACAACAGCAGCGTTACTTTATGGTAAAGTAGCAAACATGCTAATCATTGCGTTAACTGCACTGCAATGAGCTTATGCACCTACTGTTACATACCTAAAATAAAAATAATCATATTACAGTTAATTTTTATAGATTAACTTATACTTAGATTTTGTGTGTCTTCAAGTCAGCACTACCACAGTTTTTATGTGTAATTTTGGGAAAATATATGCGTCATTTTTGGCAGTTGTTTGTTTGAAAATATTAATTTGAATTATTTTAAGTGTACAGGTTGATTTCTGCCCTAAAAGTAATAATATTACGACAATTGTCCCTTACTCTAAGAGTTCTTCTAAAACACTCGTCATCGCATCCCTGGCCAATCAAGAGCAGCTGCAAGTTGGGCCGCCTTCGACTCACAGCACAACAGCGATTAGGTATAAAAGTGAATATGTAATATGAGTATTACAAATGTTTTAGACACTGAAAACATTAAGCTCTTTACTTTCTCTAAATAAATAAATGAAATCCTTAATTATGTTTAAGACACGAATCTATATTTTATACTACGATTATAAATAAAATCTTTTTACCAAAAGCTAAGGCTATAAATGTATGTTTATATATAGGTATATGAAAATGAGTAATTAACTTTAACAGTACACCCTACAGTTTTAATTCCTTTACGCGCTTTTCGCTATTGAAACGTGTTTATTGTGTTTATTTATCGTTTATCTCAAATAAATGTGTACGCTCAAATGAGACTGTTATTAATGCTGTAGGTAACCAAAGCCTGGCTCTTTTTTGCGTTTGCTGTTAACGCACGAAATCATTTGCAATTTGGGCAACCCTGCTTATGTTTGGGCTGTTACAGACCAACAACAACTGAAACCTTATCGCCAATATGCAGTTGTAAATTTTGTCATTTAAATTGAGTTTTGAATAACGTGTGCGAAATATATTAAACGCCTAAACCATTGAATTGTGAATTTTGAGTAAAGTTTAATAAACTGTGCAGGTTGTTGCTTACAACGAGCGCGCTAACAGTTTTATAAAACGTCGCTGCCGTATTTGTGAGCCGTGCCGTACACAAATAGCATCCGTAAGATTTGCTTTTTGTTTTAAGTTGTCCGCGCACACATAAATTAATCAGCCACCAAAAAAAGCTAACATAACAAAATTAATAGTAGCTCACAAAATATAATGGACGATAGCGTTGACTCTGAAATTGGTAAGTAAACTTTGACAAATTTATTTGTATTTAAAATTAAATTTTCAGCCTCTGCGGCTACTTCACTATAGCGCGTGTCAGTTGGTTTGGTAGCATACATATGTAAGTGTTGCTTAATGTCTATACGAACGGATATATGTACATACATACGCTGGCGCACAAATTGTTGAGTAACCAAAACTATGATGCAGATATACAGCATCAGCAATGCTATTCGCATTGTCGTCGATTTTGCATAGTATACATATGAGTTATGGGCGCTTTTGTAATTAATTTGCTAAACAGTTTGTGAATATTGTCTTAGTGGGAACATTGAAATAATATTAAACCAGATGGCAACGCTGCAGCAGTATGCCAAGTATGCGTGTGTTTATTTTGCGCTAGTACAGTCTGTGAGTCGACTTGTTTTGAACCTTACAGGGGCAAAATTGCGATTTAAGTCCCTCACATTCTTTCGTTAAAACTTAATCTGAAATATATATATACTTTTAAACCAGAGTAACAAAGTTTTATTTTATTTCTCTTCACAATGTAAGCAAGCATGCCACTATGCATTGTTTTCATCTACGTGAGCAGATTTAGTGGCAGCACAGAAATAACTCGATATCTCTGAGCTAATAGTGCTGCAAGTTATAGGGGTTAAAAGTATTCATTTCTAAAATAAAGCACAATGTTTCCATCTTTGCGCTACCAGCGTACTACATTGACATCCGCACTGTTGCCCTAAAAAATTAAAAGCTGAATGGTGGAAATACCAAAAACTGTAGACAAATGAGTTTTAGTAGTTAGATAGTAAAACACAAATGATTTAATGATTACATTCAAAAGCATTGTGTTTTGCGAATATTTATGTTGTAACAGGCGCGACACAAGCTTCATTGTAATTTGATTTGGCTATGTGCTGTTCAAAATTCCGCTTTTTATATATACATATATGACTAGAACAGTAACAAAATCAATAACATAAGTAATAAAGAAGGCACACCAAGAATTATTAAGACAACTTAAAATTTAATTTTATCCTTGTGGAACAAAAAGTTACCAAAAAAATACAGCACCAAATGTTCATAAAAGGTATATTAGTGTCCTGGAGGAAAATAGGTATTTGCTATCAGTTGATTTTTGTACAAGTCAACTATCGATTATTTACATTCGCAGCTCTGGTCGTGGTGAGACCTTTGTCGATTAACATCGTGTCAAACCACAGTGCAGCTGATTTTCATAACTTATTTTTAAAAAATTTTTTTAATTGAATTGAAAAAAAGAGCATTGTTTTATTTATGTTTGGTCACCATTTATTAAACCTTTCTGGTATACTAAAATTTCGCTATTAAGGACCTCAATGTCAACTTGTAATGTTAATTATTTTTTCTTATCGCTTACAGATGGAGTAGGCGATAGCACGCCATTAGCAGAGCTAACACTGTTTGATTTGCTGGAGCCAACAGAAATGTCTAAAAATGAAGAAATTATTACTGCCGACAATGGTGGCGATAACGCTGAAGACAATGAGGATAAAGAAATTTCGTCAACCTCAGCTAATGCATTATTAAACACGCCTGGAAATAGAAAAGCACCAATTGTGCGAATATTAGAGAACAAAAGGTTAACGGCACCATTACCTATCGGCACACCATTAAAAAATATATTAAGTGGACCTGCTCGGGTAGTAACAACTCCAACAAAGACTACGCAATCTACAGACACTAATATTCCTAATCAGCTGCAAGCGAAGCCTTTAAAGAATTTTTGTAATGCACCGGTTAAAATTGGAAGCACTACAATAGCAGCTCCAACAGGCTCTGCATCAGTTTTAGCTCAACAATCTACGACTCCTAAAAACTTAAGCGGTGTCACAATGACACAAATAAAAACCACAGGTGGTCAGGTATTGTTTATTCAAAAGTCATTGCAGGTTGCAGGTGCCACTTCAAAAGTTAATCCACGATTAGTAAGCCAGTCGCCGACATACTCAGGTGTTCGACAAGCTTTTGTTTCTAAAAGTGTGACCGTGAGTAGTACTGGCCACGTAAAGAGCGCCATTTCTAGCGCACCTGTGACAGTAAAGGGGCCAACGCCCAAGGCAGCTCCACAGACACCAACAAACTTAACAACAACTAATGAACCGATACCAACTTTGATAAAAAATCCACCAATCACAGAAATTGCATCTGCTTCTGCGTCGTTGCCCTCGAAGATGCCAATACAGGTGCGAACGGCTGATGGCAAGTTGATTAAATTAAATCAAGCGGCCCCTGTGCTTTTAAATACCAAGACAACAACAGTTGCTGCAAGGGCCGGAATAAGTACCGCTCCGGCAAACACAAATGAGAGCAATAAAGTTATGAACAAGTGTGCTCCACAGGTGATTATTAAAGGACCGCTAAAGGCGCTTACGTCGAGCGCACCAATAAGGCCAGTAAATACCAGCAACACCATCACCGGTGGCAGTAATATGGCAGTATCAGCAACAACAACCCCATCAACATCAACAGGCAAAATGCTGGTTCAGAGTTCAACGGGAAAGCAAATAGTTGTAGCCAGTAAAAATATTATTAAATTATCCCCGAAACCAAGCACAAGTTCTATAGCTAATACAAACGCATCCGCCACCGGGTTACATTCAATTCAACTGCCAGGAAAAAGCAGTGTGCAGTATGTGCGCGTATTGCCCAACAACAATGAAACATCAATTTTCCATCGTAACAGCAACACGTCCACCAATGTACCTGTAAGCAATACCAGCAAAATTGTAATGAAAACTATGGGTAGCATTGTTCCCTTGCCTTCTATGCAAACATTGGTTCCCAGGGTGGGTTTTATTTCACAGAAAATTTAACGGAATAATAATAAGTTGTACTATCTATTTCCAGAGAGCACCTGGCACGGGCAACACAGTATCGGTAAAGACCCCTAGCAGCTTGGAGGCCACCCGTAAGCACCGACTATCCGACATAAATGTCCAAATAAAACATCTGACGATCGATAACAGCAATGATGTCGGTGTACCTGAGACAAAAAAAGCACGGTATCTTATTGCCATGCCACAAACGTCAACGACATCAGCCGCGTTGCCAGCAAATTTGAAACCAACAGCGACAAAACATATGTTAATAGAAGCGCGACCATCGCAATTGCAGCGAGTTTCGGTGCAGGGCACCAACAAAAACGTCAGCAGCACTGGGAACCCGCGAAAGGTCTACAATCTAGTTACTAAAAATGATGTCAAATATGTGATTTGTAACAAGGGTGGAGAAGGAAAACCACGCACGGTTTTTAACACAACAATGAGACGTGGGTATACGCTAGCTGATTCAAAATTGCGTCGTCCCATAACGCTGACACCACAACAGCTGCGGATCAAACAGATGAAATTGCAACAACAGAGGCAGGTTGTGGCGCAAGCTAAACTCCGCCAGCAACAGCTGCAAAAACAAAATTCTTCACAAGCAAAGTCCCAGCAGCAAAAGCTTCCAATTTTACCATCATCGATATCGCAGGTTAATAAGTTGTCCGTTCCATCGAAACCATTATTTGACATACTTAAGCCGCCGCCAACACAGTCGACTACTGCTGCTGCTACCCTTGATGTACTAGGAGGATCTCGAAGAAAGCACTGCAACTGCAGCAAGTCTCAATGTCTTAAACTTTACTGCGACTGTTTTGCAAATGGTGAATTTTGTCAAGATTGCACTTGTAAGGATTGCTTTAATAATCTGGATTATGAAGTCAAGCGTGAGCGTGCCATACGCAGCTGTCTGGAGCGTAACCCTAGTGCCTTTAAGTAAGTCTTATACAGTTAACATGATAACATAATAATTTTTGTATTGTTTCTGAAGACCAAAAATTACGGCACCCAATTCTGGAGATATGCGTTTACATAATAAAGGATGCAATTGCAAGCGATCTGGGTGTCTGAAAAACTATTGCGAGTGCTATGAGGCTAAAATACCCTGTTCTACTATGTGTAAATGTGTGGGTTCGTATCTCTAAAACACTTACAATAGTAAAATTATGTTTAATTATATTTTGATTTATTGTGTAATCTTGAAGGTTGTCGTAATATGGAGGATCGTCCTGATGTCGATATGGACTCCTTGGATAGCTTAGCCGATGTGAAATTACAAGCAAAGGAACTCAACGGAACATATTCCAAGGAGAGTCGTTCGAACGTTTACTTAACAGATGATGTGATAGAAGCGACCATAATGTGCATGATATCCCGCATTGTTATGCATGAAAGGCAAAATATGCGATCAGACTCCACGGAGCGAGAGGTGATAGAAGAGTTGGGCGAAAGCTTGAACCAGATTATTTCATTTGCCAAGGAGAAGAACGATACAGTCAATACAGGCGATTACACGAAAACGGTTTAAACAATGAGCTTGAAAAGTAATTTAATTTTTAAGTGTCCTGGTTATTAATTTTGAGACTTTCATAGTGTTAAATTTCAAAGCATTTGGACTTTATTTTTCAACATATTCTGCTCTTGTATTATCTTTGAAAAACTTAACCTCTAAGTTATATGCAAATGAAAACTTGTATACATACATCCATTACCATAATTGCAATAAACGTGTGAACTGCCATAAAATCGGGAGTTGGAAATGTACCGCTGCAGTGGAAATCAAAATGTTAGATTAAAATTGGTAACGCTTTAAAAATAAATATTCCTTAACAATTTATATAAATGCGTTTTTTTTGAATAGCGCCACGTCTATCAGTCATTATAATATAATAAATAATGAATATAATAAAAAATATAAAATATGTCTAACACTTCGTTTAGTTTGTTTTTAAATTTTTTAAAATAATACAGAATAAAATATTTATTTTTATCTTGAAAAAAAGTTCATTTTAAAATGACTACCGATACAAAAAGCTCACATGGCTGTACATTATTTACTTATTTGAGCATACATACAGAATATAAGTTTAGCTCACACTATTTTTACAATACAGAAACAAAGTTAAATTCTTTTCAGTTTAAAAGCTACATAAACTCAGAAGATGGTCTTAGAATAACTTTACGATTCCGAAGAGAATAAATGCGGGATCTTTCTCCTTGAGACAATCTTATCTCTGCTGACATGTCCTCTTCGCAATCTTCCAACTTTTCAACGCCCGCAATAGCCTCATCTTCTCCGCTAAGACTGCCTTCATCAAAGGTAAACTGAAAACGCCGAACATTTTTTTTCGCACTAAATACAACATTGCGGGCACAAGTCTCATTTTTTTTCGTTCCAGGTGTTTTAAGAATAGACATGCGTTTTCCATCGGAAGGAGTCATATGCTTTCGCGATATTTCATCTGTTGCGCCCAGAATAGCAGACTTTAATAATATATTTCCACCGTTTGATAACCGTTTGTTGCTGTGACTGGGCACTCGAAGCAGAGTTCTTGCCGGTGACAACGACTTGTGATCGCGAACCAAAATAGTACGATGTAGTGAACGACGCTTAAGAGTAAGATTTGTTTGACCGTTTTGTTCTGTTAGACATGCGGAAGCCTGATTTTTTCGCTTGTCTGCATATGCCTTTCGCAAAAAATCTTTTATGTTGCTGCTTGCTTTTGCCGTCGACTTCTTTTTATTTTTAAGTTGTAAATTAGATTTGCATTTAGGCAGTTCAGCTGCGTCTGGATCTAACCAATTATTGGCTTTCCATCGCATCAAATTATCAAAACGTTTGTCTAAATTATCGCTTTGCAAGCGCATCATGTCCCACCATCCCTCTAAATCTTCGACTAACACAGGTTTGGTACTCTCACTGCCATTATTTAGAGGCACGCCAATGCCGGTTGCACCTGCTTCACAGCGGTCAATTAAACTTTTAAACTGCATTAGTTTCTTGCTCGTTAACAGCTTAGTTTGACCAATAGCAGCGTCTATCATGTCTTTACCTCCAGTTTCTTGAAGCCGTACTTCATTTTGGTTGCTGTATAGATGCCACTCGTCACAGAGCGAATGAAGTCGTTGTATTTCATTATCTAACTGCGACCGAAAATATTTCACGGATTCTAGTGTTCGGCGCACTGTTATCGGCGCCTCTGGATTATCCTCTTCCAGATTTTGCAGGTACATGCTATTTCGCTTTTCATGTTCTGCTCGAGAGTTTACTTTGCCACGTGAGACAGACACAAATGGACTTAGATAGTTTGGCTGACACCCTGCTTCACGTGGCGGCGTTCCTGGCAACTCCATCATTTTGACTAAAATTATTTGTAAATGTAAGTAGAAGTAGCTTTTTTTTTATTATTATTATAACTTACCTTCTTCCGGTATAAGCTTGTTGTTTTCCGCGTGTGTTACTACAATTGACTTATTCGCTTCCGAGTACCGTACAAAATTAAATTTGCAATTGGCTTGCTCTGTCAGCAACCCAGTTGGTAACAACTGTCTCTTGGCTGTGGACTTTGGAGCAACGCTTACTGGGCTTATTTTTGCCATGTTTACATATGCTTCCAACATATCGATGGAACTATTATCTGATTTACACTGCGTAGATGTTGCCTGTGCCAGGAACAAATTGTTATTATTCGCTGCATCATGCGAGTTTTTGGGCGATTTCAAGTTAAAACCAGACTGCAACATATCATGTTCTAGAGCTGAGATTTTAATATTTTTTTTTTTTCGGCTATTTGTGTTTGCATTTTTTGCCTTCATACGTTTCGTAAGTTGAGCGGAGAAATGGGTTTTTAAACTGGTTTGTGCCGATGTATTAAATTTGCTCACAGCACCGGCTCCCTGCAAAGGTAGTAATATCTTTTTGCCAACCGTGGGGATATCAAAAGGCTGCGTCCTTAAATTTTGAGGCCTTTGTGCACTACTAGCAGCGACTTCCGCAGATTTAGCAATTTTAAGCGACGCTGACATCTTTGGGTTATCTTGAGTCTTCATTTTGATTTCCCTTACTGGTGGCTCCACCAATACTGTCTTCTGCTTAGAAGCTTTTGCTCGAATCGAAGATGACACTGGTGGGACGGCTGTTGAAGGTTTTTCCACAGCTTTCAACGCAGGCAATTTTTTTATATTATCCACATGCTTCTTCGTTAACGGCGTTGCTGTTTTGCAGTCAACAGTCATATATACTGATTGACGTTTTTGATGATAATTCTCACTGGTTAAAGTTTGTAGTGACAGAGACTGCGGGTCAATATGTCCCTTTGCATGTGATGGCTGTCGCTTAGAAGACGCCCGCCACTTTATAAAACGTTGAAGATACTCCTCATGACGCTTTGACAAATTGCTGCTAGAAGAGTGCATTTTTGGTTGAACCGGGATAAGATTTTCTTGACCCACGGGTGCTGCAGTTGCTGTTGAGCAGCTTAGTTTTTGACACTCTTGTGTTTTCGGCTTGGGGCTAATGCTTATGTTACGATTGCTCTGAAAATGCTTATCACGATTTACGTTTCGAGCGACGCGTTGGCGTTCCCGCGTTATTTGAATATGGTTGCGTGGACTTAGGACTCTAGTTTGCGACTTAAATAAGATTTTACGGTTTTCCATGGTTGTACTTTTTACAATTTTAAAATAATACGCAGAGTTAAGACAAGAAAAGCTGGGCAGGCAACTCACATAAAAAGAAACTTGCCTATCAATAGCTAACTTGATGACAGCTATATTAATTTGATTGCTTGTGAGAAAACCCAATGTTGCCACATTTCGCATTTCAGTGTTACCGCATTTTTTTTAAAAAGAAATCTTTGTTACACATTGATCCCTTGATAACAATAATCGACGTATAATTAAAAATAAATCAAAAAATCAACGAACAGCGGAATATCAACAAAATACTTAATGTTAAATGTTAATGTTAAGCACAACAATAGACAACAGCATTTTGACGAACAGTGCATGTATATCTATATTTGTGTATGCGTGAGTCTTGACTCTAAAGGGGTTAAAAAATAAACAACGTCAGCGCTTAGCAGCATTGCCAGCAAAAACTTCACGCCCTGCCTTATGCGGAACTGATTTTTTAATAAGTGTTTGCAGCGGTTATGTCAAACATTTTAAATATTAGTTGATTTACACCGTGTTAACTTCTCTATAATATTTAATTTGCCAGTAAGTTTTGTGGGAAGTTTAAAAACACACGCTGCTGGCAACGCTATGCAAACTCAACTTTTCTCTCTGTCTTCTCATCTTTCTTGCACGCACACACCCAAAGGCTTGTCAATTTTTAGTAGTTTTGTCGTGAGTGCCGCTATCACTTCGCGTTTGTTGCTCTCTTGCTGGCCTGGCTGCGGCCCCGTCATCGTCGTCGGTGTATTTTTAATCACTTTTTCTCGCTGCTTGTGCGTTTAAATATTGTACTTATTTGGAAACGTGCAGTTAAATATATATAAGTTATTGTTTATATAATAAGTTTCATGATGTGTTAATTTCAAATGCATAAACTAAAATTTTTTCACAAATAGCTAAGGGAGTGAGCAACAAACAACAATTGCATATACATACGTATATACTGGCGTATGTATGTATGTGTGTGTGAGCAACAAGGCTGATTAAAAAATAATTCAACTTAAAGTTAAACATATACTAGTTAGGAGAGCAACAATTTCAACAAACCTTATAAATAATGGAAGCAATTGCCAAACATGATTTTTCTGCTACTGCTGATGATGAACTAAGTTTTCGTAAAACTCAAATTCTAAAGGTAAGGAAAAACGAAGTTGCATCTAAGTACTAAAATTGTATGTATATTGGCTAAGTTTCAACATACCTATAAACAAAGTGGTTTGTATTGTATCGTTTTTACAAAAGTGTCAAACTTTAATTTTTTTTAACTAGAAGGAAATGTTTCTGGAATTAAATGTTTTTTGCCATTTATTTTAAATATAATTAAATATTTTCACCAATCGCTATCAAAAACTATCTATTAAGTGAGCTGAGCGGAATATAAGGTTTTTTTTATAAATAGTGCGTCATGTATTTAAACGAACTGTTTTTTAAGATGTTTCATTGTAAGTTACGATTTTTGGAATTTAACTCGAATTGCTTTTAAGTGCCCAACAAATTTAAGATGTTAAATACAATAATAGATAATAAAAAATAAATAAATATTCTATTAATATGTAATAGTTCTGAAAAAAAACTTTAGGTAAATAATATATTGGTTTTGTCCAATGTAAGTTATCTTTGAACTACACACACTATAAAGATCTGTATAAAACAATCTGAACGCCACAACGCCCTGTTTCTTACGAGACCACTAAAATTTTTTTTTTACACAGATATTAAATATGGAGGACGATTCAAATTGGTATCGCGCCGAATTAGATGGGAAGGAAGGCTTAATTCCCAGTAACTATATTGAAATGAAAAATCATGAGTAAGGCTACAACAAAACATATAAAATATATAAGAGCTAATATTTAAATAAAAAAATCATTTGAAATTTTCATAATTAGCTGGTACTATGGACGCATTACTCGTGCTGATGCAGAGAAATTGCTATCAAATAAACATGAAGGAGCCTTTTTAATACGCATTAGCGAATCCAGTCCAGGCGATTTCTCTTTATCAGTCAAGTATGTAGTTTTTGGTATATAATATTTAAATCGGGCTTAATCGGTCTCTACTAATTAATTTACAGATGTCCTGATGGCGTGCAACACTTTAAAGTGCTTCGGGACGCTCAAAGCAAATTTTTTCTCTGGGTTGTTAAATTTAATTCCCTTAATGAATTGGTTGAGTATCATAGAACAGCAAGTGTTTCGAGATCCCAGGATGTCAAATTGCGTGATATGATACCTGAAGAGGTGAGCCTTTAAAAAAATTATTAAAATAAATTTATTCTTACTGGATTGAACAATAACTGCTGTGAACTCAAAATATTATGTCAAAGAAATTTGTTTTTTTTTTTCGGCTGGGACATATCTTTTCTGAAAAAATAATATACGTTTTTTTTATTTTGCAGATGCTGGTTCAGGCGCTTTATGACTTTGTGCCACAGGAATCTGGTGAACTGGACTTTAGACGCGGTGATGTCATCACCGTAACAGACCGTTCAGATGAGAATTGGTGGAATGGCGAGATTGGCAACAGAAAAGGCATATTTCCAGCAACCTATGTAACGCCATATCATTCATAATAACGCACACCTACACACACACATGCTTAAGCAAAAAACAGCAACTACCCAATTAATTACCTAACATAAATTTGGATAGCATATAATTATATGTGCCGTTAAATATTGTAACATGGCGGATACATATTTCGTTTAAACTGTAGGCTGTTAAACCAATTGCATTTTTGAGTTTATTGACAAGCACTTTGCTGCCGTATTTTAAATTGTATTAAAATTGGAAAACGAAACTTACAACTAAACCATACTGTATTAAAAATTAAAATATCAGACATGACATATTAATGTTCATTTACACCACTTTAAATGGTAATATTTTTGTCTGCCCTTGTATGTGTGTATGAGGTAATAATTTATGTTTTAATATATATTTTAACATTATCAATAAAAAAAACAAAAAAATACTACCGCTTAAATTAAAAAAATCACTATGACAACAGAAATTTTGCCTAAATGTCTCAAAGCGAAGACATTTAAAATTATTGTAGTATTTAACTTAAATAAGTAAAAAAAAAACCATATTGAAAAACATACACTTTGTTCGCAGTTTTTGAGCGATTGCAACTTAATTACGGTTGATTGGTTTCATAATTAAAATACTTTGTTCGCATAATTAATTGTAAGTTGCTCGCATTTGGAAAAAATTTATATTTGTTTTTTACGATCGAATTTAAAGCCATATAACAAACATTTGCAAAATGCTTAGATAACAAGTTATTTAAAAATTACATTTATTGCTAAAGAATAAAACAGTGCATTGCTATAAATTGAGACACACTATTACATATAAATAATTTTAAATTATTTAATTTTATCATATTATTAAGTTGACAACTACTTAACATAACGTACAGTATGCACAACAAGATATACAGTTGTCAATATCAGTAATTACACCGAAAATTCATATTTTTATATGTATTTCCTAATATCTCCGACAGTTAAACGATAATTCCCTCATTTATAATTAAATAACTAGATACATTTTTTATATGCAGTGGACTTTTGGATACGAAATATTCGTTTTTTGACGAACCATATTTTTTGCTAAATAAACTAACAAATTTCGTGGCAAAAAGGAAACAGTAGACTGGGCAATAATAATTTCTTATTTTATTATTGAAAAACGATAACAAACAAAGAAATTGTAAAATTAAGAATAAATTTTGAGAATACTAAAATATAAAATCACACAAAACCCCAACTTACTTGTTTGAGAATCAAGCTTAGATATTGATAACAAAATCTCAAAACGCTAGGGGTCGTTCCATTTAAATAGCTTTTGTATTAAAACATCGACACATCAAAATATCGATGTTTTTCATCTGACTGCCACATAAAATTTTTTTTCTTCGAAAAGTATAATTGCCATTACACTGTACGGTAACACTGTTCTTGAAGCGACGACACTGCAAACTGTTACGCTCACGGGAGTAAAAAAATTGTACTATAGAAATGTGAAAAAACACGTATTCGCCAAATTTTAAAACACCTGAAATATTAACCATTAAAAATCAGACAAAGTCGCTCCGGTAGTGAATGTATCAAAAAGAACAACTGCGTTAGTTTATGAAGTGTGTCTTTTTACACAGTATTTTAAATAACAATTGTTGACAGTGTCTGCACAGTTTTGCATTATAGACGTACACACAGTGCAAATACATACATACATGCTAGTGAAAATTGCAAACTAATCTGATACCCGCCGCGTGTGTTTGATTTTGATAAATCCCACGCTTTTTTATAAGCCAGGTGCATCCGGATTTTATTTTAAGCTTTAATACCCCCTCGTATGAAAAATGCCGCTATTTGCTTATAAGGAACGCCACATTCTCAGCCCCCAGCAGCTGCGCAAGCTTAGCGAACACAAATACTCATGCTATAGCGCAAGTCTCCTGGATCCTTTGCTGCAGCCCTGGTGGAACTGGTTGGTCGCCCAAACGCCTCTCTGGCTGGCTCCTAATCTTATAACAATTGTCGGTTTAATTCTAAATATTGTTACAACGTTAATATTAATTTGGTAAGTGATACTTGCTCGCCCAAAATTGTTAGCACATGAATGCCCATGTTTACACTTACATGCGGCATTCATATGTTAAATATTATTTAACAGACATACATACATTACAGAAATTCTGTCAGTGCAAACGCATCATTGTGTGAGGTTCTAAGGTGGCGTGTTTTTGGTTAGGTTGTGAGTGGTTCTAAATTTTGATTGGCTCCCTCTAGTTTTTGTTAATATTTTTGGTGATAAGAAACAGTAAAAGACTTACAAGTGCCAGTATATACATTAAGGAATATATGCAAAAGTTCGTATTTCCTTTGCTTATTGCTAACGATCTCTAGGTTGTTGTTTAATGTGTATAATTTTACTTAATTATTTCTACAGTGTTGTAACAAAAAACTATTTGAGCTCAGTTTCGCGCGAGAGCTCAATTTAATTAACCCTTGAAGTAAATTATTTTCAAGTACACTTCTATTTATAAATTGCTTTGATTGAATTTAAAAGAAATTTGCATGTTTACATATTTTTATTTGTCCAAACGATTGTCGATCACAAAGTATAACCATTTATTTTCATGCATATAAGCACACATTTAAACCAGAAATGTTCCTAAGTATATGTAATCAGCTGACTGTCATCTAAAAAGAGCTTACAGGTCGAACCACACGTAGAAAATATTTTAAAATGTTTCATTTTGTGCTATAGGTGAGATCAAAGAAGTTTATAAAATTTCCTACCCAAGCATATTTTTCTAATTAAATTAGTTTTTAAACATTCAAAAAGCAAGTAGATCAAAACTGTTAACAAGTAAAATGCGTCCACCTAATCGCATTACCTTTATGTTTAGTGAAAAAAATCCCAAGAATTTTACTATAAAATAAATTTAAATTAATAATTAACAGCTATAGTCCAAATGGCATCGAACCACCGCCACGTTGGACCTGCTTTCTATGTGCTTTCGGTCTCTTTGTCTATCAAAGTCTGGACTCTATTGATGGAAAGCAGGCACGACGAACCAATACTTCATCCCCGTTGGGTGAGCTTTTTGATCATGGCTGTGATTCTATATCAACAATTTTTGTGGCGTTATCAGCGTGCATATCCTGCCAGCTCGGACACTATCCAAACTGGCTTTTTTTTCAGGTTGGTCCATGAATTTATCTAATCAGTGATATAAAACACTTAAATTTTTAATTTTTTTAGTGCTTTTGTGCTATAGCTTTATTCTATTGCGCTCACTGGCAGACGTATGTCTCTGGAACAATGCGCTTTGGACGAATTGATGTAACAGAGGCACAGTTTTCTATTATTGCCATACATTTGGTTTCCGCCATCCTGGGACCTGAAGTCTGGCTAACAAAGGTAAGCGATCTGGGTGATAAGCCCCGTTAATGTTTTAAACTAATTTAAAATCTATTCTAGTAATGATTTTTTTAAATCAAGTTTTTCAGAAGTAAAGTATTTTATTATTATCTTATAGTTTTTAAGCTAATTTTAGATCATAGTGTTTGTTAAAATAAGTACATTTTATGTTGTTCTTTAAGTTTGGGCCGATAAGATTTCTTAAAATTAAGTTAATTATAACCAGTGCTGCTAAGACCAGGTTAAGTTCATACCATTTAAATGATTAGATTTGTAATTAAAACATATAATTTACAATCACATTTTTTAAGTTTTTAAGAATAGGCTGAATTTATTGTTTGTGACTCAAGCTGTATATGTTTAAAAATTTATTCGAGACCTAAAAGGATCAAATCTTTGCAAAGCATTCATATTGAAAACAATAATGCAAAAATGCTTACGGCTTATTAAATAAAAAAAAAATATATAAAAATTAATAAACTGCAAGATAAAAGAAGAAGAAAAGCCAGCTCTATGCAAACTAAAATCCAGTCATGTACATAATTATAAACAACTTTTCTCTAACACTTAGTAATATGCTAATTAATTTTTTTTATGTTACAAACAAAAAAACAAAAACATGCCACTGCCACAAAGCGTTTTCTCCTACTAAAAACCACCAACTTTTGTTTATACACACACAATCGTATTCATTTTATGATCATAGATTGGCATTGGCAGTATTGAGCTTTGGTCTGGTCCCGCTATTACGACAATTGTGTGTGGTATATTCTCCCTAACCTATGTTTTTTCCGTCGTTGTGGCCGGTGGTGTTGGCAAAAATGGCTCCACAGTCGCTGTAAGTTCTAAACACATACAAAAAAAATACAATACCACAAAATGTATAAAATAAATATCACAAAGAAGATATGAACCATATTGTTTGGTGTTAATTGAAATAAATAAATAGCTATGGGCAACATATGCATTTTTAAGCTTTACTGCGCACACATTTTTAATTATATAAACTTCTGTTCGTATTTGCAAAATGTGAAAAATAATTTTAATACTCTAACCTTCTTAGAGTTGTAAAATTAAAATAATTAACCCTGAGATATTTAATTTTCTTCTGTGCTAATTTAAAACAAAAACATAAACAATTGACAAAACTCTTTTGGCTCTTCATATAAAACAAATATATAAACTAGTTTTAAGTGCGTGGCGTGGGTACCCTTTTTCTTCATATAACTGCAATTGCTTGCCTTAACTGTCTTTATATTTATTTAACTTTTACATAGCAACTTTCTTCATTTGTAATGTGTTGTTGTCGTTTTGCTTTTTCGCTAAGTGCTTTAAGTTTGGAAGTTGTTTGTTTTTTTTTTTTGGCATGCTTTTAAGTGTTGAATGAAAGTGCTAACATTTTTTTATGATTTACATCTTCATATGATATTGCTGGCGACGGTTTGATATTTAACTTTATATAAAGTAACTCTAAACATTTAAGTATAAACAATTAAAAATTAAGTAAGATTGAATTAAAGTACTGAAAAAGTCTGTCATTTAAACTAAAAACCGTCGAGGTGCTGTCATTAAATACATAAGTTTTTATAATTAATTTCTTTTGTTTATTATGATTTAATAACTTAAAAGCGCTCTCGATTGTTTTTTCTCTTCTCTTTTGTTGCACTCAAATTTTGTAACAAAAAAAAATATGTTGCAAAATATTTAGTTTTGTTTATGTTTTTATTATTTTGTTCTGTCATCTCTTTTTGTCAACAATAGATACCAGTCTTGGGAGTTTCATGGAATCATACAATATTAGTATTTATTACATTCGGCTATACATTAAATATAATCAGTTTTCTTAAAATGTTTATTGAAGGCGGCAGTGGCAAAAACGGCTCATCAGTTGCTGTAAGCATTGCTATCCATTTATAAAAGACAATTGTTACGAACCAAAGTTTGGACCACTAATCAAACTAATACAAATAATCAAAATATATCATCAATTGAATGCATTAGTTTATCTTAAGTGAGCACATGGTAACTAAGTCTTATGATTAAACCCACTGGCGAGTGTCAATATAGGCTTTCCAAATATGTTTTCATATTATTCTTTAATTGTTTTGCTTGGTAAGAGTCTTAAAGATGAAAACATAAAGCATATTCACTAACATACTAATTTACAATACTATGCACATAAGTGCGTAACTCATATACTTATTGGGCTTTTTTGTTTTAAAATCATTAAGAAAAAAAAACAAAACATGTTTGTCGTCTGATAATATCTCGCAAAGGCACTGTTCTAGGGTACATTGCACTATCTTATGTTCCCACATTTATTGTTTAAAATAAAATATTTTTAAGGGTCTAAGGGTCGTTCTTAAAATTAAAGAAGTAATTATTAAACCCACTTTAGCTACAATGAATTTTTAAAAAGGCCAGTCGACCCCCTCTCATAAGGCAAAAAATAAAAATTGCTTAAATATGGTTATATTTTATTATAATTGCATTAGGCATTTCCAGCTAAGACTAAGCAATCGCCAAATTTATATAAATATTATTTATTTGCTCTATATTCTTCCTTTAATTAACCTACATCTTGTCAAGTATTTTTTTTATTAATAAACTTATCCATTTTATTTCCAATTTCACCCTATACAAATATTAAAAATATATCATACAAATTATTTATCAGATGCCATTTCTTGAATGTGAAACACGTTGTTTGCCCTTTTATATAGCCAGTGGAGTTGATATGAGTTTAGCTTTGCGTTACGCAAAATGCATTTTAACCGAGGGCTGTGGCAAGAATGGATCGTCTGTTGCAGTAAGATTTATAATGTTAAAACAACAATAGCACAAAACACAGAGTCTTTAGACATGTAGTTAACAGGAAAATGTAAATGTCGCTAATTTAATCAAGTAGTTGGTAAAATACAATATACCCTTGAAGAATATTAAAGCACTTATGGAAAAGCGTTTATTATAAGTTTAAACAAACAAAGCCTTTTGCGCCGTCATTCTATTGATATGTCTTCAAAGTGTTAATTTTTTTAAGAAGCTCATTTATACTTCTACAAGGGTATACTATTTCTTAACTTTTTTACTTAACTATGTATAACTAATATTTGTACCTAACAATATTTAATTGTATATTTGTTGTCACTATTGATATCCATCCAACCATTCAAAGTCTAAAAAATCGCTTGTTGATATGCATGAGTATTCTCTTGGTTCTTTACTGCTCCAGCTAGCCGCTCCCATTATTACTATCAAACACTCATCCACACCTACCAATATGCATCAAACACTGTAAATATAAAAACGCAGTTTTGAACCAGAAAGCCAAAAAGTTGTTTTTGATATTGTCTTGTGGCTTTACAAAAGTGCGTTGCAATGCATACAAATTAACAGTTTAAATTACTAATTCTCATTTATTACCCTTTACCTATACAAAGGGAACCAGCGTGTTGTCACCCAGCATACCACTGACTTTGGTGGTGCTGCCAGCTTTAATGATAGCGCAAAAGTCACCGGATAATATTTTCACTGAGCACGCTTCTGTTTTTATTCTGGCGTTTGGAATGGTTGCCGCCAAAATTACCAACAAGTTAGTGGTAAGTTTTTTGCTTACATTTTTTTATTTAGAAACTCTTGAGAGTAAATGTTGTAACATTATTTAAAGTTCTATAAAAAAAAACAAATAAATAAATAATAAAAAAAACTTTAAACAACGAAATACCACTAATTGTTTTTTTTTTGCGATGTAGATTGCGCATATGACTAAAGCGGAAATGGAGTATCTGGACTGGTCACTACTAGGCCCCGGATTATTGTTCCTGAATCAGTACTTCAATTGTATTGTACCAGAGATTTGGCTGCTTTGGTTTACGCTCGCTTGGGGTACACAGGATCTGCTGCGTTACTGTGCGCAGGTTTGTCTCGAAATTTGCCATCATCTGCGCATCGACCTTTTTAGAATCCCGTATAGTGCCAAAGTATCTAACACAACTTCTGTTGGCAGTCAGAGCAACTTTGGCGATAAAAATGGTGGTCCTTCACATCGAAAGTCTAAGAGCAAGACGCACTAGATTATTCTGATTAAATGTAATTTTTACTTTTTTCAGTTTTTGTTTAAATATTAGCGGTGTTAGCGCAAGTTCAACAAAATTTAAACTCAACAAAATTTACCGTCGAAATGTTAAAACCAAACAAATTATAGCGTAATTAATTTATAAATGTTGTAACCCGAAGGAAAGAGAAACTGCAGGCATACAGATATCAATTATATGCTTATATATGTGTGTATATATATATATAAATTTTATATTCTTGTAGAAATTGTAAAAACTTCACTATTGCCCGCAAAATGTCATGCTGCACTATATGCTGCAACGACAGAACTAGATAATATAAAATCAATTTTTTGGCTTGGCAAACGCTTTTTCGCACAGCCCAAGTCAAAGAAAGACAGAAACTTTATAATTAGAGCTCGCATCATTTTATTATTTAGTTGTTATTGAGCGAACGTCTCAATCTGTATAAACTATTTGTGTTATTCCATAATAAATATAATACAACTTATGTTTAAACAAAATTTCCTGTTTTTTCTTCCTTAAAAAAAAAAGAATAATAACTGCAGCAACATATCGGCAACTAATTTTTTACAAATATTGTCTTGAACCGAAAACGAAGGTATTTCGCGATTTGATATTTTTTAAAATTTAAAATTAAATATACTTTTTTAATGCAATAAAGCTTACACTTATGGAAAAAAAAAGAAACTCGTTAACAATGTAAAAAAAATTTATTGACAAGTCAATCAGAGGGAGATTTAAAACTTTTCTGCATTATTAATAAGAGCATACAGTTATACACTTGAAAGTAACAAAACCATGGAGTTCCATACATAAATTATACTATGTTAAAGATTTCCATATGTTTTGCAGAAATATGCTACCAGTGCCATATCTCGCACCTGCAAAGTCACACGGCTGCGATACTGAGTTAGCAAGTAAGCATCCTGAAAACGTTGAGTAAGATACATTTCTGTTGCTGTCTGTATAGCATCTAATGCACCTATAGTCACGCAAAAAGGGGTTTTTGTGTGTTCCATCATTATTTCGCGCACTAAGCGAGAAAAAGGTAGCCTGGGTATTAAGAATTTGTCGGTTTGCTGCAAAAGCACAATTTCACGATGCATTTTTTCCAAGCGTTTTTCCGGCTTAGTTTGTTTGCGTTTTGAAGAAGTTGTCTTTGTCAATACAGCATCGCGCTGATTTGAAAGGTTAGTGTTTCGGGCTGAAGCAGGCCCAAGTGGCTTTGCCGTAATCTTTGAAGTGTGTCGCAATGGCGTTGTTGCAGGTGGCTGATTCTCCGCATTATCGCTATCTTCGAATGTGCTCGTTTTACCACGACGGCCCTTATGTGAAATCCTACGCAGCGTTGAGCATCGAGGCGATGTATTTAGCTCTGCTAAGCGACTTGTAGTAAACTCCAAGCCGTAGTCGGTGTCATCTTCGCGATCTGGGGTTTGAAATGTAGTGTCGTCATCTGAAGCTTCGAAATCGTATAACGTCGGTTTTAATTTCTCTCTGCGATTATTTGGTGTGTTTCTTCTTTGCGGGCGCATTATTTATTTATTGTAAAGGCCAGCAAAGGAACAAAACAATTAATGCAAAAGGTAAGCTAATCCGCGCCTTTTTCCTTAGGCATCGTTGTTAAGTGTTGCACACCGCAAGAATCTAGCGCGCTAGATGCAACACTGGGTAATTTATAATTAACTGTGGTTTATTTCTTATAATGTTAAAATCCGCCTTAAATCGGACAATAATTAAACACTTTTGTGTTTCTATTTTTGTGATGTCTTATATGCAGACATTATTTAATTTTAAAAAAAATAACACAATTTTTTGCAAAGTTAATGTTAATATTCTAGTATTTTATTTCTGCGGTATTATCGGTAATATCGATAAGTTAGTCAATGTTAACATCAAACAGGTCCCTTCTGTAAAGCATCATTCGAGTTTTTAATATAACACATTAATATAACACATTTTATTTATAAAATTAAAATACATCTGTCAAACATGACTTACAAATGACAAATTGTTAAACAAAAGTCTTTATTTACTGTTATTCACGGAGTTAATTTATTAAGAGAAATCGTTCAGTAAAACTAGGGCCGAACGTAAACACAGGTGCTATTGTAAATTTGTGAACATTTAGCTTACTTATTTAACTAGTTATGTCCGAAGACAACTGCCAGGGAAAAGAGTTCACATTAGAAGCAGACTCCGAGTTACGTTTCGAAATTGAGCAGAAAAACACAAAAGCTCTAGTCACGGTATGTGTTCTTGGTTCTCCTTGGCTGTTTGTAAATCAAAATAACCCCTTTTGAAGCTTGTGTCTGGTTTTGCAGAGCTTTTTGGCACCGAATTGGTAAAAAAAAAGAAATATGAGTTTGGTGTGGGTGCCAAGGTGGCAATATTTACCTACCAAGGCTGTGTGCTTCACGTGTCTGGCCAAATGGATGTCTGCTATATGTCAAAGGAGACACCAATGGTGCAATACGTAAATTGTCATGCCGCCTTAGAGCAGTTTCGTCACGAGGCAGATCAAAAGGAAAAACGTGGTCCAGTTGTCTTAATCGTAGGACCCATGGACGTAGGAAAAAGCACACTATGTCGTATTTTGCTTAACTATGCGGTACGCGTTGGTAGACGGCCACTCTACGCTGATCTTGATGTTGGGCAGGGTGCTATTTCCATATCTGGCAACGTGGCTACTATTCTCATAGAGCGGCCAGCTGGCATTGAAGATGGATTTGCCAAGACGGCACCACTTGTATATCACTTTGGTCACAAATCCCCTTGTGGAAATAGCGTACTTTACAATGCAGTTGTATCCAAAATGGCCGAAGTAACGCTACAATCTCTGGATGCAAATAAGCGCAGTAAGTTGGGTAAAAAGTAAAGTTAAAAATATGCAATAAAATTACAACCTTTTTTGCAGCGAAAAGCTCAGGCATTATTGTCAACACCTGTGGTTGGGTAAAGGGGTCCGGGTATAAGCACTTGTTACATGCAGCACGAGCATATCGCGCTCGAGCGATTTTTGTTTTAGACCAGGAACGCTTGTATAATGATCTTCTGCGTGATGTGCCCTCCAATGTTCATGTGGTACTATTGCCTAAAAGTGGTGGGGTGGTGGAACGAAGTAAGGGATTGCGTCATGAATCGCGAGAGCAGCGCATCAAAGAATACTTTTATGGCAACGTACGTTCACCTTTTTATCCATTTTCATTTGAGGTTAAGTTTCAGGACCTGCGGCTGTACAAAATTGGTGCCCCACCGTTGCCTGACTCTTGTATGCCGATTGGCATGAAGGCAGAAGACAACAAAACGAAAGTTGTAGCTGTTACGCCCACACAATCGCTGTTGCATCACATTCTTACGCTTACTTTTGCCGAGTCGCCGGATGAAGATGTTATTGGCGCCAATATTGCTGGCTTCTGTTGTGTGTGAGTTGCAGATAAGTCGAATTTGGACGTGCTTTTTATGTGTACCAATTTATTTTCATAGAACAAATGTGGACATGGAACGACAGTCTGTTATGCTACTATCTCCACAGCCCCGGCCTTTGCCCCCAAATGCAATACTTTTGTGGTCAGAGATACAGTTCATGGACAATCATGCCTAGCTCTCGTTTAACCTTGGTAATAGGCCTTTGTCTAAAATTGACTGTCAAATATTGAACTGAATGTGTGTTAAAGGAACTTAATTTTCTCGGATTGTGAATAAAAACCTAAAACTATAAACTTTTTTTTTAATATTTTGCCCAAAACAATATTGGATATAATTTATCTGAACCAAAAAAGCGTCTAACCATTATTTGTACAGAGTATTCCATTTAATTGCGTACGATTAAATACAACTCAAAAGCACATTATTGTAAAATAACAATAATGTTAAATTCATAGTTAATATTTTAAGAAGAGTTTACAAATGTTAAAATGACTTCGCTTTATGTTATACCTGCTGAACTGCTGAATTAGTATTCGGCTGCATACGATTAGTATCGAGTAGTATCGAGAATTAAGTAGAAGCATCACAAGTTTTAACAAATTTAAACTCGACAATTTCACACTAATAAAATGGCTACCAATTTTAGTGAACATAATTTAAAACCAGACAATGTGAAATTAAATTAAAAATAGTTGTGTAGTGCTTAAGTGAGAAAATAAAATTGCTTATCAAATTGTGCTTGTCAAAAACAGGTTTATACCCAGTGGTTTTTTAAGAAAGAAGCAGCGTGAAAAAAAATGGATGGCCTGCAAGAAAGACGCATAGAACGCATATTTTATTGACGCATTTATTTTGGTTATCCATATGCGGGTTTAAAGTGCGCAAATGAAGTGTAAAGTAGACAATTACGAGAGGTGCCGGCTTGTTGCGCCATTAATTTAATATCAGACATATAACATAGGCTTAATAACAACTATGTAAAGAAAAAAAACTTAAGAAATGAGACCTTAAAGTGACACGACTTTTTCATTCTCATACTTAGCAATACCTGCAAAAAATTATATATAAATATAATTTAAATAAACTTGTCAGGTTTAATGTGCTTGTGAAAGTTCCTTTAATACGATACAAATTTGTGTTTTTATATAAAAATCGATCAGATTGAGCATCTTTTGACCCCAGGTTTATTCACGCAAATGTCTTTCGAGTTTTTGGCGTGTGGCGTGTAAAATGACTCGTGGGCCAAACACAAGTCAACGTATTAATATTAAGCATAAACAATTGTGCCAAATAAAAGGGACAAGGAAATGTGCAATTAACGGTAGCAGTGACTATCGCCACTTAAGTTATCTGATGAGCGTTCTAATTATTACTTGCTGTTGCATCACAAATAGTTTGCAGTATAAAAATGGTGAGTGCACGTATTTTTGTATTCATTTATATAATACATACATACATGTATACCCAATGGCTTTTCGGATAGAATTTTTTTGTTTAAGTCTAAAGTCTGACTGCCAGCAACCTTAATAGAATGTGAGGCAGCATAACTCCCAACCTTAACTAACTGCCAGCAACTTTAATAGAATGTGAGGAAGCATAACTCCCAACCTTGACTTAGGAAATGGAATAATAAAAGTTAACCTGGCAATCAGTAAAGGCAGATGAATAGCAAATCGGCAACGTAAAACAGTAACACAATATACATCACAAGAGAACGAGTGCTGCCGTTTGCTTGACTGGGCGCTTCAAATGCTATTTTATTATTTTCTCTGACCAACCCACATTGTTATTACAATATGAATTGTGATGCCTAGGTTTGGCTATGGTTACGGCAAGTCGAGCTCGATCTGTATCCGTTTTAATTGAGTGTATGGGCGGGTTGCAGATGGTTTTTTATAAGCTTAGTGCAATTATAAGAAAATCTGAAATATAAGCATGTGAGTTTGCTTTGCTGGCTCACTGTTTAGTTTTTTTTTGTATTATCAGCTAACCAATCGTAAACCTTTTGTATGTTGTAATATGTAGTAGTGTATTGGGTGTTATGTCTATTTAAACAATAAGAAATAAGAAAAAATAAAATTGATTGTTCACAGCGGTGATTTGTTCTACAGTATATTGTACATTATTCTGTTCATAAAATTTTAAAAGCCACTTCTATTTCAATGACTGTCTCTCTGTCTGCATGGCTATATTAACCGACCGTTCAACTCAATTAAAAAGCAGATACTTTCGTTGCAACTAGCTCTACTTCGGAGACAACCACCCATTCTTGTGCATGTTAACAGCTGTGCCTATAATGGTGGTACATGGCTTGCCTCAAATTGCTTAAGCATACTTCATTCAAAAACACCGATTTTTGTTCATAAATTGTTAACTGTATTTATGTATATGTTATTGTTTTACTCGCTTAAAAGGCTTTTAATAGCCAGTTGAATTATCACCTATATAAGCTGAAATTGATTAAGTTTTGCTTAGCAATTACTTCGAAAAAGGCTAGTAACTAATAACATTATAAGCTGACTTAAGAAATATAAAATTTGTGGTCGCGATTTCTCTTAGTTTAAAATATCAGCTGTTTGTTTTATTGTTAGCACCATATGTAAATGTTTGATCAATAAGTAAGTTAACAGCTATGAGATCTTTTGGTATTATCGAAACATACTTTAATTGCAGTCCACGGTTCGGTCGCGTCTTCTTCAATGGTGTCTACTACATCCACTATACAACAGTTAGTTAACACTCCAGCCACGCTATTGTTTACCACACGCCACGATATACAAGTTGCAAACATAACGAAGCCAGCTGGTAGTCCACAGATCGAAGTGATTGTTAAGGATCTTGCCGAAGCTATGGCTATAGATTTTTATCATTCCAAAAATTTGGTTTGCTGGACTGACTGCGGGCGTGAGCTTATAGAATGTGCTCTGACTAACTCATCACTGTCGTTAACAAAGGCACCAAAACAGTCTGTCATATCTACGGGTCTTGATAAGCCTGAAGGCCTTGCCATTGATTGGTATACCGACAAAATATACTGGACAGATGGAGAAAAAAATCGCATTGAAGTTGCTACAATAAATGGTCGTTTTCAGAAGGTGCTATTTTGGACGGAATTGGATCAGCCGCGTGCGATAGCTCTAGTGCCCGCCAAGCGGTTAGTTATATGGACCGACTGGGGCGAGTATCCGAAAATTGAACGTGCTGCAATGGATGGAGATCCGCTCACTCGAATGACACTCGTTAAGGATAATGTGTTCTGGCCAAACGGATTAGCTGTTGATTTACAAAATGAGCTCGTTTACTGGACCGATGGAAAGTATCGCTTTATTGATGTGATGAAGCTTGACGGAAGCAATCGCCGAACCATAGTTAACAACTTAAAGTATCCGTTTAGCCTAACCTTCTTTGATAATCGCTTGTACTGGACGGATTGGTTGCGTGGCTCTCTTAATGCACTAGACTTGCAGACTAAAGAATTAAAAGAGCTTATTGATACACCAAAGGCGCCAAACTCGGTGCGTGCCTGGTCGGCGTCCTTGCAGCCTTATGAAAATAACCCATGCACCTACAACAATGGCAACTGTTCGCACTTGTGCCTACTTGCAACCAATACGCAAGGATACAGCTGCGCCTGTCCTACAGGCGTAAAGTTATTAACTTCCACAAGTTGCGCAAATGGGTCGCAAGAAATGCTATTTATTGTGCAGCGCACGCAGATAAGTAAAATTTCACTTGATTCCCCGGACTATACAATTTTTCCATTGCCACTGGGCAAAGTAAAATATGCTATTGCAATTGACTATGATCCCGTGGATGAACATATTTACTGGTCCGATGTCGAAGCCTATACAATTAGGCGATCCCATGTGGATGGAAGCAGTATTACTGACTTTGTAACTTCTGAGGTAAGACACCCAGATGGATTGGCATTGGACTGGCTTGCACGTAATCTTTATTGGACAGACACAGTAACCGATCGCATTGAAGTTTGTCGGTTGGATGGAACCGCGCGAAAGGTACTAATATACGAGCATCTAGAGGAGCCGCGCGCCATTGCGGTAGCACCTTCGCTTGGATGGATGTTTTGGAGTGATTGGAATGAACGCAAACCAAAAGTAGAGCGTGCCTCGCTAGATGGTTCGGAGCGCGTTGTACTTGTTTCCGAGAATCTCGGTTGGCCGAACGGCATTGCCTTGGACATTGACCAGAAAACAATTTATTGGTGTGATGGAAAAACTGATAAAATTGAAGTCGCCAACATGGATGGCTCTGATAGACGTGTGGTTATTAGTGAGAATTTAAAGCATCTTTTTGGATTAAGTATTTTAGATGATTACCTCTACTGGACAGATTGGCAAAGGCGCTCTATTGATCGGGCCCATAAAATTACAGGCAATAACCGTATTGTTGTAGTTGATCAGTACCCAGATTTAATGGGCTTAAAGGTAACCCGGCTGCGCGAGGTGCGTGGCCAAAACGCGTGTGCGATACGCAATGGTGGATGCTCTCATCTGTGCCTAAATCGTCCACGAGACTATGTTTGCCGTTGTGCTATTGATTACGAGCTTTCTGAAGACAAGCGTACATGTGTGGTGCCAGCTGCATTTTTGTTATTCTCACGTCAAGAGCACATCGGACGAATATCAATTGAATATAATGAGGGAAATCATAACGATGAGCGCATACCCTTTAAGGACGTACGCGATGCTCATGCCTTAGATGTATCTGTGGAAGAGAGGCGCATCTATTGGACGGATCAGAAAACCAAGTGCATATATCGCGCCTTTCTAAATGGCTCTTATGTGCAGCGCATTGTTGACTCGGGGTTAATTGGACCCGACAGCATTGCTGTTGACTGGCTTGGTCACAACATATACTGGTCGGACGCAGAGGCACGTCGCATTGAGGTAGCGCGTCTCGATGGCAGCAGTCGCCGTGTGCTGATTTGGAAAGGTGTGGAGGAGCCGCGTTCCCTTGTATTGGAACCGCGTCGGGGATATATGTACTGGACTGAGTCGCCATCCGATTCGATACGTCGCGCCACTATGGATGGCAACGAGCTGCAAACAATTATAGTGGCTGCAAATCATGCTGCGGGCTTGACTTTTGACCAGGATACAAGACGTCTATATTGGGCGACTCAATCACGTCCCGCAAAGATAGAATGCGCCGACTGGGATGGAAAACGGCGACAGATTTTAATTAACAGCGACATTGATGAACCGTATGCTGTGTCTCTTTATCAGGACTATGTATATTGGAGTGATTGGACCACTGGCGATATTGAGCGTGTGCACAAAATCACAGGACAAAACCGCAGCCTAGTACACTCTGGAATGACATACATAACTTCTTTACTGGTCTTTAACGACAAGCTACAAACAGGGATCAATCCTTGTAAGCTGAACAATGGCGGCTGCTCCCATTTGTGTCTATCCCAGCCTAATAAAAGAGGAATGATATGTGCCTGCCCCACTCATTATCAGCTTTCCAAGGATGGCGTTTCTTGCATGCCTCCTCGAAACTACATTATCTTCAGCCAGCGCAACAGTTTTGGCCGCTTACTTCCAAACGCAACAGACTGTCCAAATGTGCCGTTGCCAGTGTCTGGCAAGAACATACGTGCTGTTGACTATGATCCCATCTCGCATCATATATACTGGGTAAGCAAAATAAGATTGTGTAAGCAGTGTACACAAGAGTCTTATACACTTTGACTATAAATAATATGGATCAATAAGTTTGAAAGCCAAGTTTGGTTTTGAACTATGTGTTGGAATTATCTAAAATAAGCCTTGTCTATATAAATTCAATGTATTTTGACGACTTATTTTTCTTATTGTAATATTATTAAAAATCTTAGATTGAGGGTCGCAGCCATAGCATTAAACGCTCTTTATCCAACGGAACCAAAGCTAGTGTGCTTGTCAACACAGGCCAACCATTTGACATTGCCGTTGATATTATTGGACGCTTACTATTTTGGACGTGTTCCTACTCAAACAGCATCAATGTAACCAAGTGGGTAACTTCCCAAAAAAAAGAATTTCGAATTTTTCAGTGTTAAAAAGTTGTTTATGTTGTACTTAGTTTTCTTGGTGAAGCAATTGGTGTAATTGACACGGGGGACTCAGAGAAACCGCGAAACATTGCAGTTCATGCAATAAAGCGTTTGATTTTTTGGTCAGATGTTGGCAGCCATCAGGCTATTATTAGAGCTCGTGTCGATGGTAATGAACGCATGGAACTAGCTTATAAGCTGGAAGGTGTGACGACACTTGCATTGGATCAGCAGTCAGATATTATTTATTACGCGCACGGCAAGCGGATAGATGCAATGGATATTAATGGCAAAAACATGTAAGAGCATCACTAAGAATCAAACGAGTATTCGTGTTTCTTTACATCAAAAAATAATATAAAAATTTTCAATTTCTTTTAAGAAAAACGTTGGTGTCCATGCACATCTCACAGGTGATTAACATTGCGGCGCTTGGTGGTTTTGTATACTGGTTGGATGACAAAACTGGAGTGGAGCGCATCACAGTAACTGGCGAGCGTCGCTCAGCGGAACTTCAACGTTTGCTGCAAATTACGGATATAAGAGCTGTGTGGACCCCTGATTCAAAATTGCTTCGTAATCACACATGCTTGCAAAGTCGTTCAAAGTGCTCACACATTTGCATAGCAGATGGCGAAAGTTTTGTGAATTCACGTGATATTTGTTCCTGTCCCAAACATCTTATGTTGCTTGAGGACAGGGAGAATTGCGGCGCTTTGCCTGCTTGCGGCCCTGATCACTTTACCTGCGCAGCACCTGTAGCTGGTAATAGTGATATGAATAAGGACTGTATACCAGCATCGTGGCGATGTGACGGCCAAAAGGACTGTCCAGATAAATCTGACGAGGTTGGTTGTCCTTCCTGCCGTGCTGATCAGTTTAGCTGTCAGTCTGGTGAGTGTATCGACAAGATATTGGTTTGCGACGGAACAACAAACTGTGCCAATGGTCACGATGAAGCAGATTGCTGTAAACGACCAGGAGAATTTCAGTGTCCCATTAATAAGGTTGGTATTTCTGTCTGACAATTTTGCGTATTAATGTTTAAAATCCATTTTATAGCTTTGCATTTCTGCTGCATTACTTTGCGATGGTTGGGACAATTGTGCAGATGGCGCGGATGAGTCAGTAGATATTTGTCTTCAGCGTCGTATGGCGCCAGTCTCAGACAAGCGGATTTTTATGATATTAATTGGAGCTACAATGATAATAATATTCTCAATTGTCTACCTGTTGCAATTTTGTCGCACGCGCATTGGTAAAAGCCGCACAGAACCAAAGGATGACCAGGCGTCAGATCCTCTTTCACCCTCCACATTAACTAAATCGCAACGGGTCTCAAAAATTGCCTCGGTTGCAGATGCAGTACGTATGTCGACGCTAAACTCGCGCAACAGTATAAACTCATACGATAGAAATCATATAACTGGCGCCTCCAGTTCAACGACCAATGGTAGCAGCATGGTGGCTTATCCGATTAATCCCCCACCTTCACCGGCTACTCGATCACGTCGTCCTTACAGACACTACAAGATAATTAATCAACCACCACCCCCAACCCCATGTTCTACGGATATTTGCGACGAATCGGATTCCAATTATACTAGCAAATCAAATAGTAACAATAGTAATAGTGGCCCTACCAAATTACCATCTAGCTCTGCTGCTGTCTGTTTGCAGTTTGGTTATGACAGCGAACCCTATCCGCCGCCGCCTACACCTCGCTCCCATTATCACAGCGATGTTCGAATTGTCCCAGAATCCTCATGTCCACCGTCACCGTCGTCAAGGAGTTCAACGTACTTTTCGCCTTTGCCGCCACCACCATCTCCAGTGCAGTCGCCAAGTCGTGGGTTTACGTAACATTTTGAGATATATATGTAAAATAGAACTATTATTTCTAAAATTAAGTCGCATGTCAGTTTAATTTTTTTTTCTTTAAAATTTTTATATAATTTTTTTTGTATATATATTTTTTTGGGTGTTAATGTCAAATAAGTTCTAAACCTATTCTATTTAATTTCAGTTTGTTTAGCATTAGCCCACACGTGTAAATAAGTAGGTTAACTTGTAATCTTGAATGTATTCGATCTCGTTAAGTTTTATTTGCCAGACGAAATTTATTAATAATAAAAGTTCGTCAACCACAGACTGTAATCTTTTAAGCAACTATACAGTAATTACTAGATTTAAGCCGAATACCGTAAGTTACGCATTAGCACATTTTTAGTAAAAGCAATCTGTCTCCTTGTGCCAAAATTTATATCATCTAATATATTTTTTTAACTACCACACGCATATGCATTGATGTAGTACACAATTAAAATGTTGATAGCTATACCATTTTGACATTCAAATGTAAAAAGTCAATTTAAGATAAAGCAATACCAACGTTTTATTTAATTGTATCTATTATTGTTATAAACGCCAAAAGTGCCTCAGTAATATGTTTTATTGTATAATTCCTATAAATGATTTATGATTCAAATAAAAAATATTTATATGAAGTGGCTATGTATATGTGAAATTATATATTTTTCATAGATACATTTGGTAAGTTTTTTCTTTAGAAATAGTTATTTTTACATTTAAAAAATAAGAGCAAAAAGTTTTATCGATTTCGGAACCATAGATATGAATAACCATTTTTGTAGAACCGACTTTACTAAAAGCCAATGGGTAGGTTCTTAGGCAGCGTAAAATTTGTTTTGTAATTATGTAACATTGTAAAAGAAAATTTAGGAAGACCTTAATTTTTTTAAATTCATGTGCAATTAAACATTTCAAAATTTCGCAGTGCTTTCGTCTTTATTTTTCAAAATTTATTATCTGTTTACCTTAATCTATAGTACAAGTTATTGTTGTAAAATTCTACTTAAATGGTGTCATAGTCTTCATCTAATTCGAAAAGTGATTCAGTTAATGGCGCTGTTGCCAAGTTGGCCTTGGGAATGATTGAAGTCTTATTCGTTTCAGCGCTATAGTCAACCGATGACTCAATTTTGGTAATTAAATTATTATTTCCACTGACAAAGGACTTATCACTCGATGTTCCATAGCTAATTTTTGTTTGAGTGGGCATGGTTCCAGTTGCTACCATATTTGATAAATCAATGTTAATAACTGGTGATGCAATATTTAAGCTTAAAGCGGCGTTCGATGTGCTTCCGGTATCCACGCCTTTTGGGCACAGTGCCTTGTCTGACATAAGGACGCTGCTATAGTCGATCTTAACTATGGGCTTTTTCAGCAGCTCGTAGCTGCATATTGGTTCAGGTATGGCAGTGCCTTGTGGTTGTCTACTAATGCGTTCATTAGTGTTGGGTGGTTTACCCCGCGGTGTATACTCGGGTGTTGATTCGGAGCGTGCCAACTTTGCCGGTAAATTAACTATCTGTCGCTGCATGTGTGACAAGCCAAATTGAGTTTGCATTGTATCTGACGGGCTACATAGTTTATGGTTTCGCTTTAGTGCGCTTCCATTTAAACTAACAGAGCGCACATAGGCATTGTTTCCATTTGGCAACGCTCGTATTGATGTCGAAGGCAGGCTAAGGTCATACGGCGTATCTGAATCCGGATATTGTTCCTCCGAGCTATGCGCATCATCATCATTATAATTAAATGCAGCTTCTTCGGCTACACTGATATCTGGTATATTCCTTACAAGCTCTTTCAAAAAATCAAATCTTTGTTCAGACATTATGCACTGTTTCATATGAGATGGTGAAAGTGTCTTGGCGTTGCGCGAGTTTGTTATACGCATTGTTTTAGTTAAAAGTGACTCCACAAACAGCTCCAAAGTCCGAGATATAATAACAGGAACCGCCTGAGCAACCTTCCCAATTTCTTCATCACTCTGCATAATTTTTTTTATACGCCCCTGACAATCAAAAAAGCGAAAATAACAAATAATTAAACTATTGCACAAAACACGTTTGCATTTAATACAAACTGATAAGCCCATTTTTGTGTTGCTGACAGACGTCCAGCATTTACGCACAAACATATAATTCTGCTAAAAATTTTAGATATTTTACTTACAGCAGGAAACCGGGCATTGTACTTTTTCTTTTTTGACGGCATTTCACTACCTTTAAATTATTTTAAGAGCGATTCCAGTATTTATTTAACAAAGCTTGTGAACTTAAAGCATAACTTGCTTGTTTTATATTTTAACATAGAATAGTTCCTAATGTTGATTTATTGAGAATGGCAAAAATTTTCATGAATCTATGTAAGTTTGTAACGCATTCCTCGGTGAATTATATGTTGGAATAAAATAATAGAATGATAGCGTTTGTTTTAAGTATTTGGTAAGCATTAATTAAATGCTACTGAGGTAATACAAATTTTCTAGAATTATTTTTAGGCCATTTATTCTGTGGCAACATTATCTAAACCTTCAGACTGTTTGATTTCTTACACATTTTCACGCTGTGGCAACGTTGCAACAGTTCATTGTGAATGGCAAACTTCAAGTCGTATTAAAAATATATCTACGATAATACTGTAATACTGTGTTTAATAAACGTCAAACTGCACACTCCACCAGTTAAGTTTAATGTCTAAGGTTGGTAAGGATCCATGCAAGCCTTACGCCTGCCGCATACAATCTTGTTTAAGAGGTATGAAAATTAAGTAATCCGGAGCCTTATGCAACATTAAATTTGTATATGCATAATAAAACACTTGTATTTGCATTAAGTCTCATAATATATTTTTCATAATGTATACTTTTGCAAACATAAATGTAATTGCAGAAAACAACTACCAAGAAAACCGATGCTCTGAGGTTCTTGAGCAAATGCGCACGTGTTGTTTAATTTGGCACAAGGAGTCCATTTGCTGCAACGGTATTGATTTGGAAAAATCATATTTACAAAAGCCCAAAAACAAAGCAAAGCACAATTAAGCAAGCTGTGTAGAAGGTGTGTAGACATTTTATTTCGTGTACTTAAGGTACTAAATTTATATTTTTTCAGAATTGGCAAATAATGCCGACACCCTCAACAGTTCCGCCATATAAACCGCCAAAAAACATTCAAGAACTATTAGATAAAAATCAACAAAAATTATTGCGTAAACGAACAGCGGTGCTTCCAAAGCGCTCTTGGATAAAGCGTAATCCGCGACTGTTTCAAATCTCATTTTTAACCACATCACTTTTGATATTCTTCTCAAAGCCACTTTACGACGCCTTTATAGCAGATCCTTTACCATTAAAGGGTCCACCTGTCCCACCGCATAAGCGTTAAGGCATGGAATCTGTTCGCAAAGCCAATACCCGATTTCGTAACTATCCATTACTACTCGGAAGGTGTGCCGACCAGGCATCACTATATGCAGCGTGCGTTACTCGGGATATTAACGTCCAGCAAAAAACTTGCGAGGCCGAATTCAAAGAATTTCTTAATTGCATACGTAAAACTGCAAAGGACCTTAAGACAAAGTTGTAAACTATAAATCGTTAAAGATGATCCGTGTAAATACCAAGTGCTTTAAGATTAGATGGGAGTGCATATGGCGTCTTGGTTTCAGAGATCATCTTATAATTTCGGGTCTCTTACGACTTGTTCTTATTTTGTACGCACATCTGCATGATGTGAGATCGATAGTACCATATACAGATATAGACTATAAAGTGGTAACAGACGGTGCAAGGCTGGTATTGAACGGAGATACGCCGTTTAAACGACACACTTATCGCTACAGCCCCTTAATGGCATATATACAAATACCGAACATTTTATTGCATCCTGCTTTTGGTAAACTAATTTACGCGATGTTTGATTTACTTCTAGGAATACTTATTTACGCCCTTGTACGTATGGAACTACATACTCAGTATCAAAAAGATCTGTCGTTGGATACGCCAGGGCAATATAGAGACAGTCAAAAATTAGCCCTCTTTTCTGCATGCATCTGGCTGTACAACCCACTTTCGGCAGTTGTTTCTACTCGTGGTAATGGTGACAGCATACCCAGCTTCTTCGTAATCTTGAGTCTATATCTACTTTTAAGAGCAGAAGTGCAAAAGTTAAAATTGTTACACATCCTCTGTGCTGGTATGGTCCACGGATTTGTGATACACCTGCGCATCTACCCGATAGTGTTTAGTTTAGCTTATTATCTATCCTTATCGACTGTCCCAGTAACACCACATGCATTTTTAAACACGATCGTGCCCAACAAACAGCAGGTGTGTCTAATGTTTGGAACAATACTAGGACTTGGAATTTTTACTTGGATGTTTTATGCAATGTATGGATGGCAATATATTTACGAAGCCTACATCTATCACCTTATACGAAAGGACACACGCCACAACTTTTCGCTTTACTTTTTGCTGCAATATTTGGCCAGCGCGGATGGGGCTGAAAACTCCACTAATCTTGTGAAATTAATTGTAGTTGCTCCGCAACTGTTACTACTATTTTATTTAAGCTTCAGCTTTGGCCAACATCAAAAGACATTACCCTTTTGTGTGTTCTGTTTGGCCTTTGTTGTTGTAACTTATAACTCTGTGGTAACCTCACAGTACTTTATTTGGTATCTGACTTTACTGCCGTTGTGCATAAAAAACTTTCAACATCTATCATTAATTCGGTGTACATCGCTACTATTTTTGTGGCTGGGAGGTCAAGCATTATGGCTTCTACCTGCATATTTGTTGGAGTTTAAGACCTGGAAATCATTTTATTGGATTGGAACACAGAGTGCCTTTTTTTTCGTAATAAATTGTTATATTTTAACTCAGCTGATTGATAATTTCGAACATAGGGATTCGGAAGCGAAGTCTATTAAATGTTTACAAACACATAAGAAAAAAAATAAATAAATGCATATTCGATAATTTGTGTTTGTTATTGATTAGGTTTGCGGGATATTTTTTCAAGCATTATGCATTATGCAACATTAACCTCAGAAGTTACGAGCACTAAATCATCGAAAACGTTTAAATCATTTTCGAACGTATGAAGAGTATCGTTTTTAACTGCGGTCTATTGCGTTATTTATTATTATAAATGATTTGTGCAATTTCTTGTCTCATATCTTAATACTTCAGTGAGATTATAAGTTGTAATATTAATAACCCTAATATGATAAATAACTCAACAAAAGATTTGCTCGATTTAACATAATTTTATTTGTAATTTATTTTAAGTGGTACATATAAAATTTGTATTAAAGAATATTTTGTTGAAACTTGGACACTCCTTGTGCTTGAAACGACATTTGCAATGAAAAGTAAGCCACCGTTAAATAATGAAATAAGATTAAAGTAAAAACTAAATAAGACCAGTTTCTGTACATTATATTTTAAACATATTCTTAGGGATGAAGCGTTTAAGTTTTTTGCTTAATACGTATACAAGCTTTGCGAAAGGTATTCCTAATTTGTTCTTTGTATTTCAATTTGGAAATCAAAAGAAAGTGGAAAAGACTAATGGCACAAATAAATATTAAATTTCATAAAAGTTTGGGTTTAAAAAGTTGTTCAAGAAAATGTACATATTGTGTTATTTTATGTGAAACGATTTCAAATTGAAAACTCCTTAGTTAGGTATTGGACGTTTTGTTTCAAACAATTTTTTTCTATTTTAAACTGTTGTTTCCAGTCTGAAAGATCATTGGAAAGATCTTCGATTTATTTTATTAGTATGTTTATTTATACCTGCGTTTAAATAAAGTGCATGCTTTTCTAAAAAAATTAAGTAGATACTTAATATTTATGGGTATAATCTCCATTCAAATTAAATTAGGTGTTTTTTTTAATTTTTTGTCTATTGGATCAAACACTTTTCTTTACCCCCGCTAATGTTAACTTGTTCCAGTTCACGTGCTATTTCATGATCGTCCTCAATTCTGTAAAGAATTGTTAACGTTAGTTTAATTTTTAAAATTCTTGTCGATATACATACGCTTTTTCTTGGTTGTGTAAATGTTGCACAAGCTGATCCCGCTTGTCAACTATTGTGACAAGTTCCTCTAGTAGCAACCGCTCTTTTTCACGTTGCACCTCCGTTTTCCGCCAATCTTCAACAGACTGTGCTGCGCGTAGTTCCTGATTAAGCATTGTAAATTTTCGCTCTAAGTCCTTTTCTTGTTCGCTAGAAAAAATATAAGTTTATGATGATTTTATCAATATAATATGTACTTAGTAAAATTAATTCTTACAGAATGTTGAGCTGCATCTGCCTTCTTAAAAGAGCATTTTTCTTGTTTACAAGTGTAAACCACTGCGAAAGTAATTGCTCCTCAGTTTCTTCGGTTTCTGTAAAAATTAAATGTCAATTTAAATCACTTTTAAATTCTATATAATTTGAAAAACTGTACAATACATATTTAAAAAAGTTTATTATAGACGATGTGGTATATTGGAAGTTGAATTTTAATGTCGGCGTCGAATGCCAGGTTGCGATTAGTAACGTGCTTATATTTTATACTCATATTTGAAATCCGGGTTTAAACACTGACCAGTTCAAATCAATTACACAAAACATAGGTTAACAATTTTCAGGCAGGCAGGCGTTTAGCTTAGGCGTGCAGTTGCGCGCTTGGGAAAAGCTTTTAACATCATATTCGGCCTTAAATGACACAAAATTACCACAAAAACCACGTAAACTCATTCGTCGGTGTTGCTGGTGCTGATAACGGTGACGCACAGAGGAGAACATATCAGCAGCATTAGCTACATGGAGGGAATTGTCATAATTTCCATAATGGTCTTGCAGATTATCACAGGAAAATTTTTTACAGGACGCAACTAGGGCTGAATTACTAAGCAAATGACAACATGGTTTCCCGTGAGGATGTTGGTTCAAATCATGCTGGCGATGACTATGATTATGTATGTGGTGTTGACTTTTTGGTTTAATGGCTAAACAGTTTAGTGTCGGATCTAAACAACTTAAACTGGCAGGTTGACGTGGTCTTGACCGCATTGGCTGCATCGAAATCGACTGGGTTTTTAGAAACTGTTTTATTGTTGGATTGAATGTGCTTGTCGTGTCACTTTGCGTATTTTTATCATAATTGTGTTCATTACTACCACTACCAGTTCCACTTAGTTTAGTAGTATATAAGATTGAATCATCTGAGCCAGCAAGCTTAATACGTAGAACGTCACCACCACTGATGCTATTACGTATTAATCTAAGGAAAGGATTTGTAGCCTTTTGATTATTACTTGGATTACCGCCCATTACAGCACGAAGTTTGGCCTCTAGACTGCTTGCCTTTTGGTCGACTGCTTCCTGTTCGCGTTCCAAGGCTTCCAGTTCGGATTCAATATACGTTAGCTTATCATTCTGCAAAACAAATTAAGTTTATTATTTTTAATAATATAAAAGCCACAACCCTTTTCAGCAGGCCATAACATATATTTTTGTTATCATTGCAAAATTCGTTTTTTAATTTTCAATTATTTATAAACAATACAAAATAACTAATCATGACTGACTAACAAGAATGAAGCTAAGGACCTGCAGACAAGTGCTGGAATGTTGAAAATTGACTTTAATTAATAAAAAAAACAATCAAACTAAAGCCTACCGCTTAACTTCTAACGAAGTTTGTAATGCATCCAAGAAATGTTTGTCAGATAAGGACAGACGAAAGGATAAAGCACACCATATTGGTGCTGGTTTTACGAAGTTTTGCAAGGTCTAGTTAAAAGAAATCCCACTACTTACTTTCTTTTCTTGCTTTGGTGAGATCCTTTCCACTATTGCGTTAAAGGATTGCAAGGGAGTGTTGTTTCCAGAACTAAATCTATGACTAGGAATCGTGTGATTTACATAGTGTTCGGAATTATTCCGGTTAAAGGCTATTTGATTCATAGGGACGTCAGTGAAGAAATCCTCGTTGCTATTGCCATTATGTATTGGTGAAATTGTACGTTCAGAAGTGTAGTTGAACCGTTTAAGCTTTGTTGGTGATGTCGGGCAGTCAACGCTACTATTTATAGATCCAGATACCTTGCTTCTTGTTTCTGATATCAGACGACGTGCTTGTTCTCTTAATCGCTGCTGTCGCTCCTCCTGAAAAAAACAATTATAGAAGACTGTTTCAAAACATTTTCTTTGAGTTTAATGTTTCCAGCGCAGGCAAGCAACGCTCAGCAAGCTGTATGCTACTTACATCGTTTGCATTAAGGCGGTCGTTATAATTGGAAATTTTTAATTTTTCCATCATCAGTTTAGCTTTTTCGCTCATTTCTTTATGACGCGTTAAAATTCGCTACAAAAATAAATGCAAGAAAAATCCAAAAACAAAAGCAGATGCCGATGCAGTTGCAAAAGAAAATTATAATTATATACGTCACGATAAGGCAAAAAAAAAGTAAATCATAAGCATAAAAATTATATGCAAATTAACAAAAAAGATAGCGTCTCCTTTTAATAAAAATAACAATTGTAGTATATGCAAAATAAATCTTTTTAACAAACGTTAAGGCTAAACTTACACTTGTTGCAATGGTATCTAAGGACACCGGCGACGTGGGATCCTTAATAAGTTTTTCTATTTCCTCATATGTGTCGGCGTTACCGTCAATGGATAGAGGAGTCTGGCCATCCAGTAGTGATTTTGTTGTTTGACTTGTATTAAAAGAATTTTTTTCTTTTGTAGGCGATAGAACCTTTCCCAATATACTTTTTGAACTAGTCAGTATAAGATTTCTAACGTCTTTTTTAGTCGTTGGTGACATTTGCTGCTGCTGACAAGCGATTTCGTCATCAAACGAATTCTGCTGCATTAGCTTATTTTTAAGATGTGTAAGGTTTACGAGGTTTTGCGATAAGTTGTCCGATTTATAGTTGCCTATAACATAGCTGGACTCGTCTGATGTAGGGCCTATATATGCGGATTATACGTAAATAAAAGAAAAATATTTTTACATTGACTAACTTACCAATTTGTTCAATTTGCAACTGCTTGCCTGTAAAGTGTGCCCGCAATTGGTGCAAATATGTCATAACTGCTAGTTTGTCTGGTACTGTAAGCAAATTCATGTCTCGTGGCTCTATAACACGCGGGATCCCAAGTGTTTCCGCCGCATCAAACGCAATCCGGCAGTTACCAACAACTTCATGTGCACTTAGCTTTGACATGTCTCTATGCACAATAAATGATAGGACTTATTTTATTTTAATCTGCTTCTATCAGTACAATTTATAAGCTACTTACATTAAATGTGGCATAAAATTGTGTATTATGGCACAAAAAGCCATCCCATTACGCCAGCTGGTAGTAAGATTCGTAACTTTAACATTTGGATAATTTTTAGTGACTTCTTTGCACCATTCTAGTAAGTCTTGGCCAGGAGTGTTTTCCTTTAGCACGATTTTTTCTAATGGCTTTAAACCTAAATTTTTTATCGTTGAAGCACAATTAACGTTAGACGCACTTTCATAACTTATCTTTAAGTTTAGAGGCTGAAGTTCGGGACGCTTAATAGTGGATACTATACCCAAGTCCTGTGGTGGTTTAGTTTGTTCATCAACAAGTTGGGTCACATCTGATGTTTTGGTGGGGATTGAAGTATGACCCGTATCGGCTACAGTTGACAGATCAGCATAAGAGTTTGATTCTTGAGATTTTAAAATATCTACAGTGCTGCATTCTTGCTTGTCAAAGATAAGAGCTCTGTGCGAATTGGTTTTTTTATCTTTGGCTATTGCAGTGGATGAAAGTTCTACAGGCGTTGATGTTAGAGCTTCGTAAAACTTTTCTTTGTGATTAGATGTCAACGTTTGATTTTCTTCGTTCAGCTGTCCGGTCTCTACACTCTTTGTGGGTGTCATAAAAGATACATTCTGTACATATGACCCACTTGGAGTATTAAGTGCTTCGTCCGTTACATTTTCATTATCCGTTTCTAATTGAAAATTAACATTATTAAGTGACTCGGCCAATGGGGTTGGGTCTTCTGATATTGATGGAACTACCCACAGCAACATTTATTAAAACATGGTAAAATCCATTGCGTTAAGTTTCATTTTGGATGCACCATTAGTAGCGTTGTGGCGTATTGGAGAGGAAACAAATATATAACAAAAAAAAAATTTTGATGAATTTTTTTATAGGAAATTTTTTCAGAAATTGTAATGTATATACCAAGCTCTCATAGAAACTTTTCTACGTAAAAATTCTCATACATGATATCCATTTCTATTAAAACTTACCACTTAGCGGTGTTGGTATATCGATGCAACCATTTAAGCTTGTCGTCATTTGCTCCAACTGTTGAGTAAAATCATATAAGTTATCCGATATGTCCCCAGAATTTTCCAGGTCGGGTATATCCTCTAAGTCGTCAAGGGGTGCTACATCACAATTATTGTTGACGGACATAAATGAGACAACACTTTGCATATCTTCATCCCTGCAATATATAAAAGAATATTAATGTAAGTTAGAATTTACAAATCAATGGTACTTACGTTGCCTTTCCCTCGCGCAAAAAGACACAACTAATTGTCAATTCTAAGTCAGCGGCAGATATTTTGCGAGAAACTGGTTTGAGGTTTAATGTAAAACTTTGCTGTGTGGACTCAATACTGGCATATTTTCGCATGTTGATAGATGCGTTTGCCAAAACACGCTTTTTTCCCAATACTGAAATCTAAAACCACATTCGGGGTATCATCTATTTGGTATTTGTTCCGTGCGTAAATTTTTATACACAAAAAAAAACTTACATCTTCGATTACAAAAGTCCAATCTTTGTCCTCAAGCTCGTGAGTGCGTGGATCCTTAAATAATGTAACTGATATAGCGTGATTATCGGGAACAGGCCACGAAATGTTTCCTACGAGTGGGTTCATCATATCTGGTTCCCAGGGCAACGGGGAGCTGGCAACGCGCCTTGAACGTCTCGTCCATACTACGGAAAGATTTGAAGGGCGCCTGAGAAAAATTAATAGAGTAGAAGATTATCCAAACAAAAGTACACATGTTAACAATTACATATGTTTAATATATATATAGTTAGAGCAGTAATAAGCGAAAGTCTTAATAACACCTTTAACACAAACAAATTTGTGTTTGATTTCGCGTTATATACAAATCTAATATATATATTGTTTGAAGATTAATAGGCACTTCTATTAATTATGTTCGGGAAAGAAGAAAAAAAAAGTTGCTGATATCGGCAAGGTACGGGCAAAAACCACAATGCAGTGAAGTGAGGTTAACAGGAAATAAACATCAGAATGGTCTGTATTTGACATTTATCAAACAACCAATTGGTTTTCTAAAACTAACAACTAACTATATTATTTGACTTACCACTTGGCTGTGGTTTCCAATCGTAGATCATGATAGGAGGCAGTGAACTGAAATTTAGCTGCACGTTTGTTAACTCTTTGCAAGCGTTTCCAAACGCTGCCCATTTCGATCCAAAAGAAGTGTAGATATAACTTTTTAGCTAAGGCACGAACTCAATCCACATTTGTAATTTGTCAAGTTCTTTTCTTATATTAATCTGTTCACATAAAATACACACTTTAACAAAGATGTTTATTAATTTTAAATTTTAAGCAGATAAAGTATAGTGTTTATCACATTTAAATCGAAATAAGCAAAAATAAATTAAATCGGAGTTTACCCCATTTTTGCATACATAAATATTTTGTATATAAATCTTTATAATGAATATTTGTATCTGTTTTGATGTTGTAAGTGTATGTATATAGGCGCATATACATATAATGTCTCTAAGAATAAACAATTTGAGACCTTCTTATTTTGTTTTAAACTTTCCATTAGTGATAGAGATTAATAATAATTTTAAAAGAAAATCATTTACACAAATACCAAGTTCATTTTATTACTAAATTCACCTTTGTACACATGTTTTTAATGTTGTGCACCCACTGGCATGCAGATAAATACAAAATACATTATTATATGTACATATGTATGTATATAGACGAAAGTCTTGAGCGTACATATAAATATATCAAAATGTACATAGCAGCCCTATGACATCACACTATTAAGAGTCTTTCTGTGTTATATGTTAATATTGTAATAATACAATTTCACGCAAAGCATTTAACCGTTTATTTTACCTTCGTCGCAAATTTTCTAATACAAAAACATTTTTAGCAATATTAATTATAACTTGTAACTCTTGGAGCCCAAATAGAACACAAAAGACGAAGAGAACGCAAAAGGGAGTTGTAAAACGCAAAAATGATTCGATACATATCGAGCACAATATATATTTAATCGAGGTACCAAACGATATAATAGCCAAAAAAAACCCACTCGCCCAATCAACAAAATTTTTGACTAGGCCAATCGCAATCCATTTGTTTATTTTAATCGTTTTGTTTAACATTAATTACAATTAATATAAAAACTAGGGCTGTTGGCTGCTGTTTTAGGTGTATATGATCAAGAGAATGCATTTTAGATTGAATGTGTTGCAGTAACGAACTACATATGTATGTTGTGAGGCATTTAAATACTATTTGTACGAGGTCTGTGTGGGTTTAACGCATCGTCTTAGCAGGTGTTACACGAAAAATTTTAAGACTTAATTTAAACCATTAACGCAAATCAATGTGTTGAAAACACTTGTTTGTTTAAAACTGACGCACATATAGACACGAATATGTGCATATGCAACATAAAAGCTACGCGTCATATATCACAATTAATTAATAACCAAATAAAACTAAATAGCTTTAGGAAAATATAAAAAAAAACTACACAACCAACAATGTTCGGCTTTCAATTTAAATATGTAGGTATACTTGGAGTTCGCTTTTCTGCCACGACAAATAAACACCACACAGATTATACACATACAAAATTTAAGATATTTTGTTTGCCTTCGATTGTTTTCCTTGTTTGCAAAAATCCTTGTAAGCACGCTCAGTCTCTTCGTCCATTTCTGGGTCAAGGTCCAAGTCGTTATCTCTTAAATCAAAGTCCTCGCCATCGCTACCAGTAGCATCATCTTCAGCCAGAAAATCTGTTTCCTCGGCTGTTAGTTCACGTCCATCTGGGCCGTAGAACACAGGCTCATCGCTCAATCGTGGCGGCTCTGGTGGCTTCGCAACAGCATCATCATCGCCACCTAATGCGTTTGAAACCTTTCTTCCCCAATTGTTTTGTTGTAAAGCAATTACGTTTGCAGCCATTGCGTATTTACCAGGCGACTTCGCCTCGACTGCCTGTAACGCAGCTATAATGTAGTGCATGTCTTGTTGACAATCAGCACTTAGGTCGTAGCCGGCCAACTTTAATGTCTGACAAATACAGCGCACGTTTTCAGGGCTCTCATACGCTAAAAGTTTCCTCAGCGAGTATACAATATTCACAGCTATGAGCTGAATGCGGGCATCATCGTCTCCGCGCAATTGCATGTACAATTCAGCAAGAAACAAGGCTGTCTCTCGTACTTTTGGCTGCTGATCTATTGATTGCATACACTTGGCTACTTCAGCTTGGTGATAGTCTAGCTTACACTTGAGCAAGGTATGAAATAAAGAATCCGGCTTGAGATTTAGCATATGCAACAAATTATACAATTTAGCTCCCATGTAACGAAAATTCGGTTGCTCGATTGATTTCTCAAAAATATCCTCCATAGCGATTGAAAGTACATAGTTGTTACTTTCCATTCCATCAAAAATTGTTAGAAAACGTGATGCAATTGTGTCAAATTGTCCAGGATTCTAAATTTTAGCCAAAACAAATATAAGAATTATTAACTGCTGCTACATTGCTTCTATTACTACTAACCTGGTTAAGGCAATGTATAACAGTATCAAGATACTCTAAAGCGATAGTTTCCATGTCGGGATGAGACGAAGTGGACGATGTAGAAACAGCACCTGATGAAGTGGATGGTTGTGGATGCTGCTGCTGGAAATATTGTTGCTGCGGCTGTTGTGCAATTTGTTGGAATGAATTATTTAAATGCGCATGACGTTGAAATTTTGATTGTGATTGTTGTGTGTGCTGTTGGTGTGGCAGTGTTTGTACCTGCTGCGGCTGTTGCTGATGGTAGAAGTTGCCCATTGCACCGTTATGAGGCTGATGTTTGCCAATACGCAAACGAGCTTGCACCGAGTTGGATAATTGCTGCATATCATTGTTATAGTGCTGATTTTGCTGATGATTATAATTTTGCTGGTGTTGTTGCTTGTAGCCATTTACAAAACGTTGCTGGTGCTGTTGAGAGTATGGCGCCGCCCCTGACGACTGATGTTGATATTGCTGCTGATGCTGCTGTGGCGGTCCACGTTCAACCATACAGATGTTATTTGGTTGGTTAGGTACGAAAACAGTCGCGCTAGCGGAGAGCTTTGACTGCCTAAATCCACCCGCCACGTCGGACATACTTGGTGCCTGTGATTGACTTGCATAGCTTACAGATGGTCCGGGTGCGTATGTAACTGGAGCGTAGCCAACAGAGGCAAAGTCGTTAAACAGGTGCTGTTGTTCGAGGGAAATCCCAGGAGCAAGTTGTGGTGCGGTTGAAGTGGCGGCTCCAGGTCCTGGAGTCGGTCGGCGCAATTGCTCATATTTATCCTCGGATTGGAAGGGTGCACGGCATGACATTGCGGAAGCGACGTTGGAGTTTAAAACTAAAAAACAAACATGAATGTAATTGAATTGTTAAATAAATCACATATTTTAATTTATTTATTTAGTAAATTGAAAACGAAAATCCCATTTACGCTTCATTGCGGTTACGTCGAGCGTCTTTACTTTGGCCAAAGAAGCAGACATTTTGTTTCCTTGCTTTAGGTTTGTAAGTATTTGTGTTTGTTAGTGGGTCATATTTTTATGCGCAATGCCCGCCGTGTATTTACAGAATATCTAATATCACAATTTAATAAAAAAAAAAAACATTTTCAGAGCTCACCTTAATTGTCGTTCAAAAATTTTACGTATACGTCGATGCTATTTTTTTTCGTCTTGCTTGCGTCGTCACCTTTTGCTGTCAATTCAACTTTCTTTTCCTTTTTGCTGGCGTTTGTATTAAAATTAAAATCAGGCAAAAGTTAAAAACTGTATCTTCCAAGTAGGGGCATTCAACTAATAAATAATTTGATGGTTCACAATTCTTACCAGTTTAAGATCAACTTTTCCGAATTTCGTTGTAATAAATTGCGAATAACTTGTTTTCACCGCGACAGCTACATAGAGTTGAAATCAAAATTTTATCGATATGTTGTTCAGTTATATCGAAGCGTAAACAATGTTTTAATCAGACAACTGTATAGCTAGACGATAAATTGTAGTATGAATATATTAATTGAAATTTAATTATTATTTTAAGTTTCACTTCTACTTACGCAATAGGTGATACAAATTTTAAATAAACGATTATAAATACTTTAATAACCATATATTTATGCTATATTTTTGCTATGTGACCGATATACATACTTATAAGGAATACCGTATGGGTTTTTTTGTAAAAGTTTATCTTAAGAGTAATCAATCGAAAATTTATTTAATCAATTATACATGACTATGTATAACCCATACGCGTTAGTTCTTTATTAATACAAGTAAAGTTTTTAGCTTAGAGAAATCGGCTAAAACTGGAATTGTTTAGTATTTTTGTAAAAAATTTAGTTCATTTGGCTTACGGTCACACTCGCAGAACGATAGGCTTATAAACAAGCAACAATATAATTTGTAATGTCTGTCTTACCTACAGTAAGGTATGCGTTCTCCTACACAATCTACAATAAAACCGAGAAACTGTTTTAAATATTTGTGTGAATTTAAATGGACAATATTTGAGCACCAAATTAATTTTCAAGTGCTTGCATCTGTGCGATTTGTGTTCCAACAAAAGAAAGTTATGAATTTTACAAAGAGTTGTCTAGTTTTATAAAGTGTTAAAAACTAAAACTTATCTCAAGAACGTAAAGGTGAGGCATTGCAATTTATTATTATTATTATTTACCTTTATGTGTTTATTAATTTATAGGTAAAAATTTGCTCACATACAGAATACCATAGAAGTTCATTGAACTTAGTTATTTTTACTATGTAAATTAATAAAAAAAAATTCTGACCAATGGGATTAATTAGTTATTTATTAATTTTTACTATATTACTTAATTTAAAAAGTCCAACCAATGGGATTATTTTCATGAGTTCGATTTTTGTTTAAATTTCCTTTGTATTGTCAAATGAGTTAGATTTAAATTGGTTTCAGTAAAATAACAACAATATAATAGTTAGCTACAGCTGTTGATTATTTGCGTATTTTTCAAATCCAGTCGTCCTCAAATTCATTGCATGCAAGTTGTGAGTCATGTAAACACGCTTTTTAAAATTGTTATAAATGAATCCTTGGGTCTTCTGTATATTATATTTAAGCACGACCTAGTTCAAAAAGTAGTTTTCTCTTACTAAGCAGTATCAAAAAATCTTAGCTGACTTCTCCTTTTTTGTGTATTTGTTTTATGGTATGTACACTTATTAGTCATTTTAAATTTATATGAAACCGGATAACTAACAAGTAGTAAATTTAATATAATAATAATAGTTGATTATTTCAGGCAAAAATGAATTCTGTTAATACTGGCAAGGTGCAACATACCTACAGAGACATAATGCCGGTTTTTCTGCATGATTTCAAAAAGGACTTTGACTTAAGAGATATTGAAGAATTTTTACGAACACTATTAAATAAAAAAGATGTCGATGCTATTCTCAAAACTCCCCAACCAAACCAAGTATACCGTTTGTTTTGGATTTTGCGCGACCAACCAGAGGAAGTATTAGAAAAGTTTGTCAGAGAAGGACTAGTAGATTCTCATGAACTTAACTATGGTTTTCTTAACTCTGCCATTCAGAAGGAATGTTGCGATCCGAGCGATCTTACCAAAAAGTATATTTCCGCAGTTGATCGCTTATATAACGACAACCAAAAATTTACAAAATATAATGTTTCAAGAATTGAGCCATATATGAAATTGCTAAGAGCTTTGCTTATTCTAAGACCGTCTCAAAACGTTGTGGTAGAGGGCGTCTTAGGAGCTGGTAAGCAGTGGCTTGTTTTAGACGTTTGTTCCTCATTTGCTGTTCAAAAAAAAATGAACTTCAAAATATTTTGGCTTAACTTACGCGATTGCTGCTCACCTGAGGCTTGTCTAGAAGCGCTTCAATTGTTTCTTTTTCAACTATCACCTAACATAAGAACTAATTGCAACCAAAGCGTGCCAATTCGCATCGAGATGGTGAAAACTGAGCTTAGACATATACTGGGAGATAAAGACTATAAATATTGCTTGTTGGTTTTGCGAAACGTTAAGAATAAAAAGGCTTGGGAAACCTTTAACCTAGGCTGCAAGATATTACTGACCACACGATATAAGAGTGTGGTTAATTTTTTGTCAGCGCAAACCACAACACACATCATCCTTAACGACACCCTTACCATATCAGAGACGGAGTCACTATTTGCAAAATACCTGTGTGGAAAGTCACTGGAAAGAACTCTAGCGACAAAGCTAATGAAAATGCAAAAATCAACTCCGCTTCAACTAAGTATAATCGCAGAAAACATATGCGAAGGTGTTTATAAAATAGACAACATAAAACAGTAAGATCATAACAGTTACAAATAACCACCATAATCTTCAATCTAACACTTAATCTTTGTATGTAGATTTAAATCAAACAAGTTGACTTCTATCATTGAAACCTCCTTATGTGCTTTGGATACCAATGAAAGGCAGTTATATGAAATGCTCTTTATTTTTCCTGATTCCGCCGACATACCTATCGATGTAAGTACCATAATCTATTGTCTTATTTTTTAATGACTCATTTTGTACAATTCTTTTCAAAAACAGTTATTAGGTCTTGTTTGGTCTGTTGATGAACCTATAATTTTTGTTAATAAATTTTACAAGCACTCATTGGTAAAGAGAAATTTAGATAGACGAACAATCACCTTGCCCAGTATTTATAAAGAGCTGGGCTTATCTGTAACAAATGCAGCCGAATTAAACAAAAAAATTATAGATTACTATAAGTAAGTTAATTAACCATGATCAATTTCATGTTTTATTATGAGTAATTTACAAACTAGTTGTATTTTAGCATTCCTCAACAGTTTAAATACAACTATATGGCTTTATCGTTAGACAGCTATTTTTATAGCCATATAGGCCATCATTTTAGCCAACTTAGTGACGGCATTGAGCGCTTAAATTTATTTCGAAAGGTATTTTTGGATTTTCGCTTTCTTGATCAAAAAGTTCGTTATGACTCGACGCCATGGGGTGCTCAAGGATCTATACTGCACACCCTGCAGTCTCTTAAGTTGTACAGACCGCAGATAGATAGTAAGTTAACTTTTCCACAAGTATATGTATCGCTTGACTAAGAGGAATATGACTTTTATCTTTGTAGATCATTCACTTGTTGATGGTCTTTTGGATTTTTTGACAAAAGTCGAAGAACAGCTGATTAAGTCAAAATTTTCATATTTATTGCAATTTGCTTTAATGGAAAATGAAGGTGCGGTGTATAATGAAGCGCTTCGCCAAGCACAACAATATCCTAATTACGTGTGGTTTACCAAACGGTAATTATATATATATATATATAAAGCTGATGTATTTTTGAGCACCAAAATATAATTTCCTAAATATATTACAATTTTAAGTGGGCGGTTTCAACAACACCGACGAATCATAAATTTGGGTAAACATCAGGTACGACATGCAATCTACCTTGACGACGACTTTTGTTTACTGGCCTTAAACACAAATCAGCTGTTGCTTATCGATGTGTCATTGGAGGCAGATACATCTTACCTATTAAGTGATGAGACCGATACTTGTGATATTATTGAAATGCGTGTATTTAACAAGCAAATGCACCTTATAACTTTGCATAGCAACGGTAGCTTACAACTTTGGTCACTGCGACAGTTACTTCAACGATCGCAAACATCAACTAAATCCTTCCGTTACGACCAGTTGGTTAACAGCGCTGTTAAGCGTGCAGCGTCGAGCCATTTGGAACAGAAAGTTTCATCTTTTTTGCTTGACGAGAAATATAGGGATGGAAAAATAAGTCAAATCCAACTTCATATGGCATTTAATAACGGAGATATTTGTATATGCGACTGGGAAAGTACAAGAGAAGAGTTTATGCAGTCGCATATACCAATCCTTAGGACACATCAGCTTAAAGTACGCTGCTTTGTTATAGTCCAAGATCGGTTTTATGTGTTGTGCACAGTAAACTGCACTTTAACGGTTTGGAACGTAAACCGTGAGTCAAAGGAAATAGAACACAAGTTTCCCAACCACCTGGCACTTGCAATGGAAACATATGTTGATCGGTTCGAAGATGGTACCCTGTACACAATGCTGTTGCTCATATGTGAATCTACCGTATTGCGAGTTAGATTCAAGGAGACTGATGACAATAGTATTAATAAGCTTAACCCAACACCGTTGCAGTTTTCAAATAGATGCTCGCCCTTGATAACTTGTGGTAAACTATCAAAAGATGGCCGATATTTAGTTCTTGGAACACGAAATGAGGGCCTAATTATTTACGATTTGAAACTTTCCGATTATGTTGTAAGAAGCAATGTTAGTGAGCGAATTGTGTGTTTGGACGTTCACAATTTGAACCGTCCCATATCTAAATACATAGTACTATGTGGTGCCGCTGGCAAAAATATTGTACACTTATACACCTTGCGAAGTATTACAGTATCTAACAATCATGCCATTTCATTTATAAATAATGCCAAAGACGATTATCACCAGTCCAAGGGCCAAAACTGTCATGCCCTTGGACATCTTGAACCTAACATATATCTGCGTCCGATGTTAAAAATGACAGACACTGGAGTGCTTTTTAGCATAGACTCCAAATCACGTGTTCACCAAATACAAACAACAGATGAGGAAAACAACCACAGTGCTGCTAAGTGGATTATTATAAAAACGCCGCAGATGGAATACGACATTACTGCCCTATACGCTTGCAATGAAACCAATGTATATGCTGGCTATAATAATGGTAAAATTTATAATATCAGCGTCAACGAAGAGATTTTTCAGAATGACATGACTGATCAAATAGACTATTTAAAGGTAATAAATCAGGAAATAATAGTGGCGTCATCTCGCCAACCAAGTAAAACTATCGTTTGGTTAAGTTTACCACAAAAAGAAAAAAATTCTACACAAATGTCACCAATAGAGCTCGCGGCTTACACAGTATATGCGAAACTTTATCAAAAACGTTTTTTAATGCTGTTTTCACAGGATATATGTATTGTGAGTATACATAGTCTCTAATATAAAAATCAACATTTTTACAATCTTTTAATTTAAACTATAGTGTTTAGATTTGTTAAGCTACGAAAAACAATATTTTTCTAAACCTGGCAAACATCTGATGGGATTTGATATGAAACATAAACTTCTTTTTTTGGCATTTAGTGACACCCTTGTTGAGGTAAGCCCTTGTTGAAAAGTCTTTAAAAGTTTCAAACTTACTGCTTATTGGAGTAGGTTTATAAATTTGTCACCATGGGCGATGAGCTGCACATCACTCCACTATGCAGTGAACAAATAAACGGTCAATCAACAATCATATACCTCACAGCTTCACATGATGGTAAAACACTTGTTTTTGGTTTAAGAAATGGAAATATTATGGTAAAGACTTTTGCATATTGATTTCATACCCAGAACTTAGTTTCATCTTTTTTTTTAGATTTACACATTTGAAAATCTTTTCCTAAAGCACATTTACACCATAGAACGGGGACATGAGTCCGGCAATGGTATGGTACTACGGTTCTCGCCTTGCTTACAGATTCTTGTAAGCTGCGGAGATCAATTGTGTTTTTGGAATATGCGGCATATTTTTAAAAGGCAGAGTGAGGCGATCATATCCCCTAAAGATAAAGGAGAGGTCGATGCGTCACTTTTGTCTGCACTAAAAGCACATTGGTTGAACAAATGTGGTAACGCCATGTTGCCAGAGCTACTTGCGTCTATTAAATTTGTTGGGAACAAGACATGCAATTTTTACTGTAATCCAAACTTTACACAATTTTATGTAATAGACGACGAGGGAGCTTTCTATGAATTAAAAATTATGCATGGGCGTGAGCTAAATATGTAGATAGACAAGATAGTAGTGGAATCGATTTCATTGGCAATGTTCATTTAGTTTCTTCGCCATTACTTAATGCCAACCTAACGTCCATCTTAGAGTGCACAGGAAACAAGTTACGAAATTTTGACTTACAAATAAACATATGAATATATTTTTCACAATTCTGTGAATATAAATTAAAGCTAAGGTTATAGCAAAATGGGTGATACAAACAATGTGCAATTTATATTTCATGTACTTTGTATGTGCATGCATAGATTATTTTTATGAATCCTGTTAAAAAAAAAAATTAAGGCAAAACCACTTAGACTTCTAAATAGTATTTTAACATGCATATAACATTTGTTATCAGAAAATATTTAAATAAAGATTTTTATTAATCGGTTTAGCTCTCTTGTATTATTATTTACATATATACATACATATATGCTTATTAAGAGCCGAAACTGAAGTCATCTTTTTTTAACTGAACGAAGCATATTTGTTTTAAAATTAAAATTTTGAAGAATTTTTTTGCCAAGCATTTACACATATACAGTATAATGCATACTGAAATGTTTTTGCCTGTTTCGTCTAGTTAACGTACGATATATATTTATCATTAAAACGATTATTTATATATGCATTACATAGTTTTGTTATAGAATTATTTATCAGCTATAAATATATTTATCTAATTTTGAATACACTAGGTTCAGGATGTTAAGTGCAATTGGATCAAGTGTGCCCGTATATAGTTTTATTTTTACCCAATTTTGTAACGTGACGACACCGATGTTTAAACTTCTTCGAATGCATCTCATCTCTAATAACAGTGTCCATTTTGAGTATAACATAGTGTCAAATTTACATCAATTCCGTACGGTTGTGTGAATAAAGCAAAAATAGGCAGCTTTAATACGAAACATTAAAATTAAATTAAAAGGCCAAATAAGTAATTATATTTTTAAGCATATAGGAACGTTAATGAAGGCTATGCACACCTTTTAAAAGAATTTATGCGCAGTGCGCTAGCTATTAAATCAAGTTCGTAAATTCAACCAAGTGCGCGAGTATAAGTGTATATACACAAGCATATAAATAAATATATACATACAAATATATTTATATATATATATATATTTCTGTGTGTGTATGCATATTTACTTGGTGAGTGTGATGATCCAACCAGAGGTGCGTTCGTGTCGTGTTTATTTTGGTTTTTGTGTTCGTGACACAATATATGACTGTATGTATCTGTTCACTCAATATGGACTCCTAACTAAAATTCTTTGCAAATATTGCAATTTCGACAAATTGGTAACTAATAATTGTATGAAAAGAGAGATTAAAGTGTGTTTTGTCTCGTGTCAAATTATTCGTCACGCCCGCACCTTTGGATCAGCAGCCACACAGAGCAAAACAACATGGCTGCCGCCGCCACTTGTTGGATGCTATAATGAATTGACTATGCAGATTAGCTATGTAGTTCTCTCGCTAAACTCTGTTGTGCATAATATTATAAAAAACATTTTGGATAATACCTATCGCATCCCCATATGTTTTTAACGCTTTTTATTATCTTTTGCATGCGCACATACTTATACATGTACTTACACCCACCACATACGTGCTTGTAGTAAACTAAATTGCGTTCCAAAATGCATCAAGTCCTTTTTTAAACACATTTTGGAATTAAACAAGTGCATATAAATTATATGTACAAATCATGTATGCATGTAAATATAATAATATATAATACCAAGTGCAGTTAGATACAAAGAACACATTTTGTATGTGTGTAAATACATGTATATGTTTTGTCACTTTGTTTATTTTTTATTCTTTGGGTGCAGCGCTTGTTTCGGCTAAAGCCAATTACTGGCGCAACACACCTCCGCTAATAATATTTTTATATAAGTAAGGATATTTTTTGTTTTGAGGGTTTTCAAAAATATTTGTAATTACTTATAATATTTTCACGCTGTTGCAGATAAATAAAGTGCCTTATAAAAAGATGTTGCTACAAAATATGGAATTCTGAAATCATTTATGCACTACGTAAAATACGGAAAACTTCAACAAATAAAGTTAACTGGTTTTGGAAATCAGAAATTTTTAGTATTGTCTTAAAGTTGTTTTACGATACTATATGGATGACCCATCAATCAAGAAACGGTAAGTTGTAAAAAGATACTTTTAGATTACGCGCAATCGTTATAGTCATTTTGATTTAGTACATAAGCCAAATAACAGGTGCACATATGTTTGTTTTTAAAAAGTTTTTTAATCTAGACATTTGAAAGTGGGTAATCATCATATTGTGATAAAATGTGTAGTTATATTATCCGGCCCCGTAAAGTATATTAATTTCAAAATTGTTTGCGGACTTAAAATTCAGTGTGCATATTTTAAAATTTGTAATTTGTGTCATATTAAGTACATAATTAAATTCAGAAGATCCTGTTTAATATATTGGCATACTTAAAAAAAAATTAACAATACAAAATTTATACAATTCAATCTTTACTTCTTAATATGTGTCTACTTTAGGTGAGTTTATTTGTGTAAGGCACAATAGTTTTATAAAAACAAACATAATAACATCTATGTTATAGTATGTTTTCTGATTTGAGCGTATGTTTAGAAGCTTGTGCATTGTGTACGTTTTTACAACAAAGACCGTACAGAATATCTATTTTATGGCTAATTTAATTTGTGCTCAATTAAAAAAGGTCAAACAGTGGTCATTTTGTTTTGGTGAGCTGATCTTGTGGCTTTGGATGTGGCCTGTAACAAGGCAGATTAATTTAATTACGGGGCCTTGTGGTGAATATTTACTAAAACTAAAAATCGTTCTGAGCCCCACCCCACATAAAAGTAAGTCAGATTAGCATTAGCGTTAGGAATTGTCACTGCTTTCAAGTTAAACAAAAGTTCAGGCAATAATAATATCTAAAGTGCATTGTGTAAAATAATTTAAAAAAATAATTTAGTTGTAATTCAATCATTATTTAATATTTTTTTTTTCTTTAAGCTTGATCGATTTGCAAAACGACGATCATGAGTACGATGAGGTCCAAGAGATACCAGAAACATCAAAGAGTCATTCAATATCAGCGTCACAAAATAGCAATATTAAAAATAGCACTGTTACAGAATCAATTATTGCTAAAGAGGGCGGCACAGCATCCGAGGACTTGCCGCCAGAGTTGCCACCTCCTAAACAGAAATCTGTAAAAAATTCCAAAAATAAACAAAAGCAGAAAGCCGCAAATAAATCCAAAATTCCGAGATCGCCTTCTTTGGCGAGCAGCTTAAGCAGTTTGGCCAGCAGCTTCAGTGGCAGTCATAGCAATAGTAACCATAACGTTCCACCACAAACGCCTCCATTGCCAACCAACTATCAACACCAGAATAAAAATAAGTCGAGACCTATGAATGGTGTTGAAAACAATGGCGGTGCAACTGCTACCCCTGTGGCTGCAGCCACCACATCCATAACATCTAACGATCTGGATTTCAAAAGCACTTGCAATAGCAATACGTTGGAAGGTGATGTCCAATTAAGTCAAGTGCTTACATCCGATGGCGACGGTGGAAATAATTCAGAAGCAGGCCCATGTTTAGCTGGAGCCCGCCCTCATATCCAAATAGCTTCAATAGCTCAAGCGACAAAACCAACATCTTTAAACCTAGCATCACCAAAAAATTTTCAGTATTTAACATTAACAGTTCGTAAGGATGAAAATGGCTATGGTATGAAGGTAAGGCCCAACGCATCAACTATAGCTTAAAATTAGGACTCTTACTTCAAATATTATGGATTTTAACGTTAACGTTTTTTCTCTTGTAGGTCTCCGGCGACAACCCCGTTTTTGTTGAAAGTGTTAAGCCCGGTGGAGCTGCACAAATGGCTGGTTTAGTCTCTGGAGATATGATTTTAAAGGTTTTTACACTTGTGTATGTTTGCAAGGTATAAGTTTTGTAATCTATTTTATATTATAGGTAAATGGACAGGAGGTGCGACTGGAAAAGCATCCGACTGTAGTGAGTTTGATCAAAGGTGCGTAAAAATGTGTTTTACACACCATATACACCATACTTGTGGGTATTGGGTGTACAGTTGTGACTTATGTAATCTCCCGTTTGCATGCGCAGCTCTCATCAGAATGTGGTTGAGGTGGCACTACTAGTATCTTTTTATCAATGTATATTTTGCGATGTTTTTTCTCTGCTTGTTGATTTTGATATTTCTCATACTCCTCGCGTAGACGTACTGAAAATTTGGTTAAAATCCCCGGAACTTTTTCTAAAACGTCATGCATATATATGGGACACATTGTTAGAAAGCCTCCCAACGTTAGAATTGCTTGATTATAGTAGTAAACACCGAGAAAAGATTTTTCTCTCTGTGGAGGAAGTGGTGGTATGTCAATATTTAGGTACTGACAAGTTTGCTTGGCGTAGGGCCCGACACGCTTTATTGTTGTGTGATAGACTGCCTGCGCATCATCAGACGAATCCCATATACCCAAATGCTTTGTAGCCATTATTACAGAAATTACGACTCCTGTGCGCAAAGCGAACTCTACTGTCATTTTGTGGCAAAAAAGTTTTCAATAATAAAACACAAAAATTTTGGTTTTTTTTCTACACATGTATAGAAATATATTCACTTGAAATTTTGAAGGTTAAAATATTATGATTCCCAGCCACCTTAGCTAGCATCTGTTTTTCTAGAAGTATTTATATTTTAAATCTTAGGAAACTGTGATATGTGAATAATCTTGTCATGCTGGTGGTGTAGCTTAAACCCTCGTTGACTTTCGAAATGAGTTTAATGATCAGCCAAATCTTTCAGTGTATTGATATATATAATTGGACCAGCGCATTGAAAATATGAAAATATATTTTATTCATCAAATTATATTTATATAAATCTATATGTAAATTTGGATTTTATTTGACAGTTGCATACTACGTTCAACCCCTATTAAGAATTCGATTGATTGTCCTCTGTACATCGTCTGTGAAACGATCACAGTATAAAGGCAGTTTTTTAACTGTAAGGAAGCCTTCTTTAACGGTTTCATTCCAAGCTTCGACACAGGATTCACGCCATGTCTTTATATTCTCCTTATCAATCCCGCCATACTTAGAATAGAATTTCTGCTGTAGGTCCTCTGCATATGGCTTTAATTTAATTTTAATGTCAGTGTATATCGATGATGTTGTATCGGGTCCATCCCAAACACCTAGATCATTAGTTAGCCAAACAGTGCCAACTACTAGACCTACTTTGATGAGCGCCACAACCACCATTGATCCGTTCTCCTACAATCTTCGATATCAAAAAATATATAGTCTAATATAGAAAAGATTTAAAGTATGAATGCGATTTTGATTTAATTTTTTACATAGCCTACTCTTTATCAAATTTATAAACTTTAGATGGTTTTTTTGGATGAGTTTATTTATTGGTCTGAAATATTTTAAGCCACATTATCTTACGAATTTTGCTTTCGAGCTATTATCTTATTTGCATTTATACCGGTTTTTGTACTGATTTTAACTCAATTGCTGCTATCCCAAATTTAAAACACTTTGTTAAAATATAATTTACTAACTGTATTAAATAACAGAAAGTCATTTAGGATCAAAGTTAATAAAAAAAAACAAACAAATGTAATTTTCGGAAATTTTTTAATGCCCGTTTGCCCTAATACATCTTAGCATCCACTATTGTTGAGCTGGCTGTAAAAAGAAGTCAGAAGATGGCAAGACCTACGTCTGTAGGAATTGTTCCGACGACACCAGTGCTTTCTGGACGAGATCGAACAGCATCAATAACTGGTCCTCAGCCTGTTGACGTAAGTAAAATGAAAATACATGTCATCAATATATTATAAAAATATACAATTTATTTGTGGCAGAGTATAAAACGGCGGGAGATGGAATCGTATAAGATACAAACATTACAAAAAATGTTGGAGCAAGAAAAATTAAATTTGGAGCGCCTTAAGGCCGATACAAATAATCCCAGCTATAAACTTTCAGAGGCAAACATTCGAAAGCTACGCGAACAATTACGGCAGGTGGGAGCTGAGGTGAGTAAATGTGTTTTGTTGTCCATCTGTATATGCATTTTTACGTACATAGATTAGTGCATCATTATAAAAAAAAACATTTTGTACTCGTTTATTATATGTATACATATGTATGGCATAGAAATATTAACTTTGTGTTCTGTCTGCTGTGCTACTTTTTAATTACACACCTTCATTAACATTATTGTGCCGATAGAGATACTTTTGCGTGTCCTGAGAAATATGTTCTTAAATTAAATACTCATACATATGTATGCGTTGTTTTAGTTGCCTCTTTCTTTCATTCATTATTAAAAAAACAAATCCAGCTTAAAAATTCCCTATTCAAACAACAAACATTTTTTTTCTAAAGTATTGCGACTTATATTGTTGACAATTTAAAAGTTCATTTGTACTTAATAAAGACTGTTACTTAAATAAATTAAACTACTAAAGGCTAACAAATGATTTCAAGAATCGCACATTTGCAGGTGCATTGGAAAAACTAAAGATACATATATATGCATCTTTGCATGAATATTCTTGTATAAATATGTAAATACATGTTAACAACAACATACTTTACAATATGAGTGTATTTCAAAACTTGATAAACTTAAATAAATTAACTTTAGGATACGCCAATAATTAAACTTCAAGCAGCTGCCACCGACAAAACTACTGAGCTACTAATGCACAATCAAACTCAAAATTTGTCTGCCGTCACTACTCATCACAATCAGCAACATCATCTTCCAAACAACAACAATCATCACCGGCAACAGGCAAGCACCCCACAGTCGCAATCAGCACAACACTCATCACCTGCATTCCTATCGCTACTGCCACGTTCACTTTCGTCACTTTCGCTGGGCACCAGAAAGAATAAGATTGACAGAGATATGCTAACTTCGACAATTCATAATACAACGGACGTTGTACAGCAACAACGAACTACAGATGCTTTTAGTTCAATGTCGCAATCCCTGTATCATCACATTCATGCGAACATGACAAATATGCAACAAAACTCGCAGCGTAGTTTGCAACAGCAATATGTACATCAGCAACAGCAGCGCTTTAAAGAAACTTTAAATTCAACATCGGCAACAAAAAGTAAAAATAAGTTTTCAATATCAAAGAGTTTAATAGAAGAAGACATACCGCCACCCCTGCCACAAAGAAATCCCAATCGACAAATATCTATGGATTTAGGCAATGCAAACAGTATTCAGCTGTTTTCACCGGTTTCCGACTTGGATCGGGCAGGCAGTCCACAACGTAATTCTCCACAGTCGATAACTAATGCTAACAACAACTGTGGTGCTTTATTCAATGACAATAATAATAGTAATAGCAATGCAAAGACAAAGCGATCCAAAGTAAAAACAAAAGCTCTTTCGGATCCTAAAATGACAACGCAGTTGTTCCTCCAAATGGAAACTTCTAGTAGGTCAGTTCCAACTGAAGATATGGGCAATAGTGGCGGAATCGAAATAGATTGTGTTCCACCGCCACTGCCACCGCGACAACCGGGCATGTTGTCAGAGGAAATAATCCGGGGAAGCTGCCATAGTCTTAATAATGGACGCTCACAACCAAATTCTCTATGTACTGTTTATAACTACCCACTTGTCTCGACATGTACGGCCGTTCAGAGTGATAATATTAAAGCAGCATTCCCACTATCACAACGTCCCAACATAGTTAAACAATTGCAGCAGCACCAACATCACCAGACTCTCAGCGGTGTGTCCTCTGCAGTAAGTAATCAATAATCTCGCCTTTCCTTTTCATTCACAGTGCGACCTTGCTTAACGCTATCTTTTAAATATGACCAAAAATTAAGGAGGTTGCAAAAACCAAGAGAATATTATCTGTTGGTTACAAGTTTTGTTTCTTTTTTTAAAAGAGATGCCTTTGGAAACCATTACAAATTAAATTAAATCGAATAAATCGGTGCTTAAAGCAATGATTTGATTATTTAAATTATAAATATACTTTTCTGAACAGCTATTTTTACAATGTTAAAATTACGAGTGTTGCATTTTTCGAGAAGTTGCGTGTAGGGAGAGTTGCGTTAAGAAGGTCGTACTGTATATACCAATGACACTAAAACCAACATATTTATATACATCTTCATAAATTTCCATATTTATCTTATTGTTATATTTGTCTATTTTTCATTGATCAGTTTTGTATACTTTGCATAAGATTTTTGTTTTTTAAAGTACCTACAATTATTCACAAACAATTGCTAGCTAACGCATTATTAGGCGAATTTTGAATTTTTTAATGTATAATTCGTGTTATACAATTTATATATATTATCCTTATAATTAATAATTACATATATTACGTGCATATATATGTGTTGTATGTATGCGCATTTGTTTAGTATTTTTGACCTTAATCTTGCTTGCTTTCACTCTCATTCGTTTTGCGACAAATGTTTTAACCATTTAACTTTTTACATTGGTAGTCTGCGACCAAATATTACTGTGCAAAACAAGCTTTTTCTATTACATTTAAATTTAAAATCAATTAACAACAAATTGGTTGTTGGACTTTCACTTTTAATTATTTAAATACCAGCAAACACTTATTTAAATAGTGCATGTGTGAATAAATAACGTACCTTTTGTATCTCTTCCTTGTTTTAATATTATAAATATTTTGATCATTAATTAGGTCCTTGGACAGACACCTCAAATAAATCAAATAAAACATCGCCGCGTTGGATCTTCCCCAGACAACATGCATCCAAGACACCCGGGTAAATATTTAACATTCATTATAATTTCTTCTGCATGCATAAAGCATTAAAGTAATTTCGTAAAAACATATTAATAAAATTTATGTTTTTTAATAATAACCCGTAGATAGGTTAGTCAAAACCACATCTGGCTCCTGGGAAATTGTGGAGAAAGATACAGAAGTAACGCCACCTGGTACTCCTCCACCGCCTTATTTAACGAGCTCACACATGACTGTACCTGAGGATCCAAATGAGATCTGCGGTGGTGGAGGAGGAATCGTTATAGAATCACATCACTTTACACCAATGGCATGTGCAATTTCACCATCTCAGCAGCCTTTACATTCCAGCCGTATTCAGGCGGCGCAATCAACCGACATTCAAAAGGAAATTATTTCAATGGAGGATGAAAACTCCTCTGATCAGGAAGAACCATTTATTGATGAGAACGGACCATTTAATAATTTAACTCGTTTACTTGAGTCAGAAAATGTTGTTTTTCTAGCTGTATTCCTAAATTATGTTTTATCAAACTCTGAACCAGCGCCACTTCTTTTTTACCTAATAACGGAATTATATAAAGAGGGTACCTCAAAGGACATGCGCAAATGGGCGTATGAAATACATTCGACCTTTCTGGTGCCCCGCGCCCCATTGTCCTGGTATCGACATGACGAATCGTTGGCAAGGGAGGTAGACAATGTGTTACAGTTAGAGTTTGACAAGGTGGAAATTTTGCGAACTGTGTTTTTACGTAGTCGCAAACGCGCCAAGGACATTATAAGTGAACAGTTACGGGAGTTTCAGCAAAAACGCACTGCCGGCTTGGGTACTATATATGGGCCTACCGACGACAAGCTGGCTGAGGCTAAAGGTGACAAACAAAGAGAGCAGATCATTGACAAATATCTTATGCCTAACCTGCAGTCGTTAATGTGAGTACTCATTGTAAACGTTTTTTGCATGGTGATTATAACCTTACTTTTTATTATAGAGAAGAATTCGAAAAGGATTTGCCTCAGGAAGATGCTCGTAAACTTGCATTATGTTCTGCACTTTCAACGGTTATTCACCGCATATTTACTACGCGTTCGCATCCAAACAGTATAGTGGATCGGGTTCATCACTTTGTTAGTCGTGAAAAGAGTTTTAAATCACGCTTAATGGGTAAAAATCGAAAGGTTTGTAATAATCAAGATATAAATAGGATTTTAATACGATGACTTGAATTTTTCTTGTCTTAAGGTATGTATATTTTGTAACGTACATGAAACTTAACAGCAATAGTAATTTTTGTACGTGTTAAATGTAGCTATTTTCAATTCGACAAGACGCTTTCTAATTATTTATATAAAATTATTTTAACAGGGCAGGCCATTTATTTATAAAATTTAGCAGAATGTTAAACTTAAATATCATGTTTTTACCTGATAAATGTGTAAATAAAATACATTCACTATGCTATATTTAATGCAATTGATAAGTTTAAATAAAAACAATTTAATGTTTGTTAGAATACCGAATCTATCGAACTTTGGTTAAGCATGCAGTAGCGCAGTCAGTTTCTGAGTATAAATAATGATTGCACGCGTAACTTAGGGTATTTTTAATTTAAGCCATTTTGGCAAAAGCCTTCTTACTTTTTGGCAACTTCTGTGATTGTCATACAACTTAATTGCAGGGTATCAATAATAATGTAACTATATCTTATAATATATTGAATAGATGATTGTTCGTGGTCATCCATTAGTATTACGCCAATACTACGAAGTGACGCATTGTAATCATTGTCAAACGATTATATGGGGTGTAAGCCCTCAAGGTTATCATTGCACAGGTAAAGGCCATAATGTTAAACGTTGCTCATAACAGGCGTATTAATCTCAGTCGCTGTTGGTTTATTTCTGCTTAATTAAAGACTGCAAACTAAATATTCATCGTCCATGCTCTAAAGTTTTGGACGAAAGCTGCCCAGGGCCACTTCCTCAAGCAAAACGACACCCACACAACGACAATAAAATAAGTAAATTCATGGGAAAAATAAGACCTCGGACAAGTGATTTTATAGCAAGTGAGTTGTAGCCTGAAAACAAATGGCCATAGCTTATGTAGCTAATGTGTTTTTTTTATTTTCAGATGAAAAGCGCGCCCGGCAGGATGAGGACATGGAAGCTGACTTAAGCAATGGTAAGTGACACTTTTTAAGCAGTTTACTATGGGGTCTCTGCAAAATAAAATAGGTTACCGATAATCCATCTTAAGAATGTTTAACGTACATCATTGTTTAACGTAGTTTATTGATTACAAATTTTTTTGGGAGAATAAAAGCAATATTTGGTTAAAAATGGTAAAAGCATAATCAAAACAGAGCGTTAAAATAATTCTTAATATATATAAAGTAAAAATTAAACCGTGCGAATAGTGATTGTTTAGTATACAAGTTAATAAACACAATTTTTGGCTTTGAAAAACATTAAATTATTAAAGCTATAGTATTTTATTAAAGTTAAAATATCAGGTTTATATTTTAAAGAATGTTCTATATAGATTTGTTTCTTTGAAAAGTTAGGAATTCACTAATCTTGATCAGTGTAAACGAATGGGGTTCTAAATATTGGATAAACCCATTAGAGAAAATCTTTATTACATAAAGTATTTTTATACTGCGAATTGAAATTTTACATCCAGTTTTTAAAACAATAGCAACAATCCGACAAAGTATAGGATATTTCTATGTCGAAATTTCATGACATATATATTTGAAGGTGTTTAATTTAAAATGTTTACTTTTGCCTAACAAAACACGCACACGCTTTTTATTGTATGTGTACCATATGTTCACTGAGCATTCATGTTTATAAAAGAAATTATAAAATCAATGCACGAACAGAAAATCAAAACAACTGATTAAAATATATTTTGAAACAGCGATTCTCTATTGGAGAAGATATTGCGATATTCTAACGTGTATATTGGAGTCTGTGTGGTTGCTGTAGTGATATGTTCAGTTTACCAAACTCCAAGTATATTTTAAAAATATCTCAAAAATTTACAATTTAGCTGTATAAGCTGTGAAAAAGTTAAACACAAAAATTTTGTGAAATTGTCTATGAACAAAAACGTAATGCCAGCCTTAAACGGCTTTTACAATTTTCGTGGGGTACACTGGGTGAGTCATAAAAAATTGCAAAATTCTTAAATGGGTCAGCAATTAAATTTATGTATACATTGATTAATGAACAAATAAGCCATATGGAAAGAAACCGAGTATAGTAAAAGCAAACACGATCGACCGTATTTTCAATGTAACCGATTCAAAAGCTCGTCTATATATCATACATATATTTAGTCACAAACCAGCAAATTGTCAAAATGACCTGTGAGCTTTTTCGCATTTATGATGTGTTTTTTTTTTCCAAAAAAGCTATATTTCTCAAAGCAAATTAGTGGAATTGTGTTTAAGCTTTTTGCTAATGCGTAACTTTTTATTCCATTGTGTGCGTCTTTTGGTGTGCTTAAACTTTTACTGTTGCCTGTTAAGATCTGTAATTGTATTTTATTTTTTCCTATACTTTGTCAAGAAGTTACCAAGAACGTTATTGTACATTGTAATGTTAATGCATGTGCCGTATTGTTTTCTTATTTAAAATAGTATGTTAGTTTTACGCTGGTTGGATGTCCAAACTCCTTGATAAATATCAGTTTTGTATATGTGCATGAACATTCATTTGTCTATTCATTTATTATACAGATCATCTGCCATGTTTTAAAAATAGACCAATAGTCTAGTTGCTGTCTTTGCGTTTATTAGAGCATAAATTTTATTTATTTTAAGTTAAATTACAAACACATATAAACATGAGAATGTAAAGTAAATTCGCAGCTATGCATACATGTATGTACATGTACAAGACCAGAAAACATATATTTATTCACTTAGTATATTCCATGCCAGCACATATGCGATACACATCCATTATTATGTAAAAATTGAAGGGCTGAGATTTATAGGGAGCAAAGCAGTGGTAAGCTGGTCCAATACGATTGTTTTCCCCTTTTAAAATTTATGTTGATTTTGTTATTCATAGCTTATGTATAGTTGGCTATATGAAAATGTTACTAATAGATATTCATTTCATAGATCGGGTGCAGTCCTCACCAATAGTGCGTCAGCCGTCGGACCGTAGGTTGGATGTTAACTTATCTCTTCGTTCTAACGGCAATTCATCCAGTAACAATTCCGTGCTTAATAGTAGTGATTTGCAGACTTCTCTCCTCGCTGTCAACACTGCCAATGAAAGTGCTTCCGGCAGTAGTATTTTTGTTGGTGTTTCGGATTTAACAACAAGTTCTGGGTCAGCAACTTTATCTAGTTGTTTAACAGGTGGGATCGGAATGACTTCTATTAGCGATTTAAACGCATCAGAGGCTACCGAGATTAAGAATGCACGGAGAGAATCGTAAGTTACAAACATATTTTAAATCAGCTACCCTTTAAATTACATTTTAATTTTAGTTTTCACCCACAACACAAAAGCGCACCGGTTTCAGTTAACCGTTCAGAATCGTACAAAGAGCGTTTATCGAGCAAGAGAAATCGTAATAGCCGTCGAAAAACTTCGGACCCCAGCTTATCGTCGCGAGCGAAGTAAGTAAAATTAAAAAAATTAAATACACAACATGACATAGGATACTCATTATGTCATGATTAGTTTGGCAAGAACGAAATATAAATGGTTTGTGTTGGCTTTAAAATGGAAAAAATAAAGCAAACCAGCATTTATTTGGCCTTTATTTAAAGCCCATACTTCCTTAGACTAAATGGATGAAAAATGCAACTTCAACACAATTTTCACTAAGATCTATACTATACCTATACTTACCTACAGTGCATAAGCTAGATAGTGTAGGGGTTCGTGTTATATAATGAATTATGTGTAGTTCGCGTAACTAACGCATTTGTCCGTCACATATCTGTCTTTGCATTAAACTTTGTAACTGACCGGCTGAGGCGATGTTCTTACCGGCAATCCCTTAGCTTCAAGTCAGCAAAACGAATTAAACTTATTGAAAGACTGCACCTTTTTCATACATACACATATATGTATAAGTCTATTGACAGTATTTGCGTTTAATTCAACAAACGGTGCCGCTGCGACGCATGTACGTGATGCTAAGTACACGATTTTCAAAGGAAATTTTCAAAGCCTTAAAAACTTCTTACTGCATTGAAAAAAATAAAAAGCGAAGTTAAATTTTTTTGACTAATCTTTTGTTTTTTTTATTAATAAATGTTTATTTTTTAATTACAATTGTATAGTGACGACCAACCAGACATAGGTATCTCAACTCCAAAGTACACGGGAGGTTCCAACTCTAGTCTCTCTTCGGGAGGTGGTTCTGATAGTCCAAGAACCTCAATGGAACAGGTTTCAAGCAGTATTGCTAATGCAACCGCTGTTACAACTATTTCAAGCGGATCTAACTTTCATCAGCATCCACATCTTTTAATACAGCAGCATGCAAATCAGCACAGCCAGCAAGACTCATTTCAAGGTAGCATAGGTAGTACTGGTAGTGCCAGCAATACAAGCTTTTGGCATGCGGGACATCCTCTGCAGCGCCAATGCAATTTTGAAAGCGATGAAGAGGACGACTTTAATGAAGCCGACTGGAGTTCACTTGTTGCAGTGGATGTGCTTTCTGCTCTAACAGATGCTGAAAAAAAGAGGCAAGAAATTATTAATGGTAAGAAATTAAAGATTTTTATATGGGTTTCAACGGCCGATACTTAACTATGTTCTTAAATTTTTTACACCCAGAAATCTTTCAAACAGAACGCAACCACGTTCGGACGCTTAAATTGTTGGATCGATTGTTTTTTTTGCCTCTTTATGACAGTGCTTTGCTTTCCCAAGACCATTTACTGCTTTTATTTCCACCCGCTTTGCTATCCTTGCGAGAGCTTCATGGTGCTTTTGAACAAAAACTAAAGCAGCGTCGAGTGGAACACAATCACGTTGTGAAGCACATTGGAGATTTGCTGACAGACATGTTTGATGGTCAATCAGGTGAGGTGCTGTGCGAGCATGCTGCTCAGTTTTGCGCCCGCCAACAAATAGCGCTTGAAGCACTAAAAGAGAAGCGACATAAGGACGAGCAGTTGCAAAAGCTATTAAAAAAGTCCGAATCACATAAAGCTTGTCGTAGGCTAGAGCTAAAAGATTTATTGCCTACGGTATTACAGCGATTGACTAAATATCCTCTGTTGTTTGAGAATCTTTACAAAGTCACTATTCGAGTACTTCCCGAAAACTTTATTGAAGCAGACGCTATACAGCGGGCTGTGGAGTCATCAAAAAAAATTCTCGTTGAAGTTAACAAGGCAGTAAAAACAGCCGAAGACGCTCACAAGTAAGCAAATCCTAAGCAAAAAAAGCGGCAAATACTTAATACTTTGGTATATTTTACAGGCTGCAAAACATTCAACGCAAATTAGACAAATCCTCTTATGACAAGGAAGAATTTAAGAAATTAGATTTGACGCAACATCGTCTTGTGCATGACGGAAACTTAACAATGAAAAAGAATCCAAGCATACAACTTCATGGGTTGCTTTTTGAAAATATGATTGTTTTGCTAACAAAACAGGTAGGTAGAAAAAACAATTAAATAATTCAAAGGTCTTCTTTGTTTTTTAACCAGAAAACAGAGTATTAGCCAAAAATTAATTATATATTGTAATTTTATATTTTAACAGGATGATAAGTATTTGCTAAAGAACCTCCATACACCACTAGCAGTCAGCAATAAGCCTGTTAGCCCAATAATGAATATAGATTCAGAGACTTTAGTGCGGCAGGAAGCCGCTGACAAGAACTCGTTCTTTCTTATCAAGACCAAGACATCGCAAATGTTAGAACTGCGTGCTCCAAGCAGCTCTGAATGTAAAACGTAAGTAATTTGTATCATATAAAGCCTAAAATAAATTTTTTTGGTAAGTTCAAAAAGAAAAAAAATCGGGCCAACATTTGGACTTATTCTATATGTTACATAAGAATCAAGAATTTATAAGTTTTAGTCGGATGTGATTTCTTCTATGCGTTACACATTTTATGACGAAATGAATTGTACTTTTAAGTGTATATCAACTGTTTTGTTTAAAGATGACATGGTTACCATAAAGCCTCAATCAAAAAAATTCCGTAGGGGTAATCAAACTGTGAACTTTTCCAAGTTTAGCACAAACCCGATCTAAAACAGGTTAGTTAGTGAATTTACGTATTCAAACTCACCAACTGGCAAATGCTTTGATATTGCTATTGGGCAGTTTATCCATTATATAAAGTTTTAGTGTTTAAGTTCTGGGCGATTTCGAACTAGTACAAGTGCACATCCAAAACATCAGAGAAAAACGATTGCGACAATCAAATCAATTTATAGCACACTGACTATTGTATCTTTGTGCTTAGCTTGTTGAATAACATACAATGATGCTACAATTTTGAGTGTAAAGTATAAAATGATGCCGTAGCTACGAGTATATCAATTATTTTAAATGAAAAACACAATGGGTTGGGTTGTACCAAGCATAACAGTTGAACAAGAATTAAGATAGCATTAAGTTATCAACCACCATGCTAAGGAGTTCGCGTCGTAGAAGTCTTTGCAGTGAGGGCATAGCCCTACTATCGAAAACGCAAGGCTCATGTGAAAATAATAAAGAAATTCGTCGAAGGAGTTTTAGTGAGGTCATAAGTAAAAATAAACGATTAAGTCTTAAGGGATTTAGTAGAAGCGCTTCTGTGCTTTTCAGGTAAAGTTAAAAAAAATGTTTTTTGAAGATTTTGAAAAAATTGTCTAAAAATAAAAAACAAACCCATTGTACTTACAGTTGGTTTAAGCACATATCCGACGCTGCCGCGCAACAGCACAAACCGAGATCTAAAACATCCAATAATCAAGACGCTTCAGGTGATGATACAGTTGTGGGCACCACACCTCAAACTCCTAGAGAACCCTTGGAACAAACACCTGAACGCACGCAGCCAGTCAGCGCCACTGCAACCATTACTACAACGCCATTGGCACCCCTACTTCCAATTGCAACGGTCACACCAGCACCAACAGCGAGCAATAACTGTGAGAGTAGTAGTGTTCAGCAAAGCAATAGTCGATGCGACAGCTCCCATAGTGAGAACGCTGGCTATTACAATATTATGGCTAAGAGACGTCTCAGTGATAACGCTACAGGAGCTTCCATAAACCGTTCCATGTCTACACGTAGTTGCGGAGAGTCTAATAACAATTATCTTCCCATTGCACAAGAATTAACTGCCGTGGCTTTGCGCCACACCCAATCAGCACGTGAGCCAAATAGTGAGGAACGTGGAATGATCTATGGATTAGTAGGCGGACAGTCAAAGCGCGACAGCGCCAGCATTGTCTGTTCTAATAATTCCAATAATACACGAACATTACTTATGCAATCACCCCTTGTTGAGCCAACAGCGATTCAAATAAGCATTAACCCTGCGCACACTGCTGAGCCAGTGCTGACGCCAGGCGAACGATTACGTCGCTTAGATGCGTCTATTCGAGACGGAATTCTGGCGAAGCAAAGGATTATTTGTGATATATTTCGAATGCCGTTAGAACATTTTAACGAAATTGTTGATATTGCTATGATGCCCGAAGCACCCAAAGATAGCGCTGATATTGCTTTAGCCGCATATGATCAAGTGCAGATGTTGACAAAAATCTTAAATGATTATTTGCATGTGTCACCAGAAAAGGAGGTTTCAGCCGTATCAACAGCTGTTTGTGACCATTGTCACGAAAAAGAGAAACTTCACAAATTTGCTACCCAAACTCCACCGCCGTTGCCTCCCCCAAATAAACAGCAAGCACAGGCACAACAGCAGATCAAGAAAATGTCCAAAACAAAAACACATGATGCAGAAGAAGTCGCAATTCATGAAGACGATGACGGATACTGTGAAATCGATGAGTTGCGTATGCCTGCAATTACTGCAACGTCACCAAATATTTCTACACCATTAGCGCCGTTTAAAATTTTAAATGTGTCAGCTGCAGACACAAATGCGGGCACACTTCAGAAAGAAAGTACTGGCATAGACAAAGGTCAGAGCGATGTTAACATAAAAGGCACTTGTGAGATATTAAAACAAGGAGAGATTCGCAATTTAAATAAATCTAAAGATGAAGCAATATTTGAAGATGCGAGCGTAAATCAAAATTTAATGAAGCACACTGAAATACCAGAATCCAATAATATAAATACGAGTGCCGAACCAAAAGTGAAAAGCGAAAGCAAGCATCAGAACAGGGATTACCACATCGACGACGTAGCGCTAACTGTGGAGTCTGCAAACAAAAATGCGCATGTTGAAATTAATGAGGTATATGATAGTTTGGTTAGTTCACAGCATAATTTAAAGTGTATAAAGGTCCTTATTGATTACAATATTTTGTTGTCTTTAACAGGCGTCACTTAATAATGCTCTCACGACATTATCTATAAGTGACAACTCAGCCAATGTGGTAGAACCCCTGTTCCCAACCACAAAGGAGGTGGTAATTTCGGCGCCGTCTGTCGAATCAGGAAAATCATGTGGACTTAACCGCATACAACACGCCTACTCCCTGGAGCCAAGCGTTCCCTGCCATGCCCTCAGCAACATTGTCAGTGTGTTGAATGAACAAATTTCGCTTCTTTTGGTAAGGAAATCGTTGTTTGTTATTTGCATATTATTAAAACAATTAATACATTCCAATTATGACTGCAGCCCAAAATTAATGAACGCGATATGGAGCGCGAGCGTCTGCGCAAAGAAAATCAACACCTGCGTGAACTTTTAAGCGCGATGCATGGACGCCAGCGAGTTGATGCTTCCAAGGTAACGCACCGTTAACATTGATAAATTTTATTGGACCTGTATATTTATCTTTAATTGTTTACTCAAGGAAACTCCAACCGATTTTATGACTATTCTTCAAGCAGCTGATACAGAATTTGAAGACGATATTGATACGATTTCCAATTCGTCTCTCACACCTACGCCTACACCTTTACCTTCAGCTCCAACCAGCGACAGCGACATTGATTTTCAGGATCAGCCATCATATAAAGGTCCCGATAATCTAGAAACCGCAAGCACTCAGGAAAACATTAATCGTACACCTGATTTACTGCCCGGTTCTTACAAGATGACAGAATCTCTGTTACTAACAGAGCAGCTAGAGCGCGAAGAAGATAAAAACGTTAAAAACTAAGTAAGCTACTTATACTGTAAAAGCTCAATACTAAATATGTTTTTTTCTTAGCGCTACAAGGTCCTCGGGCTTATGTTAAGCTGTCCGAAATAGTTTCAGAGAAATTTATCTGTGAAAATTTTGCATCCAATGTAGTACGTTAAAACAATCAAAATCTAGAGGTGTATTGATGCATGTTGAAGTTGAAATCTTTTTGTTCATTTTTATTTGTTTCGCAACGCAATTGTCCAATTGAATTGGGTGCGTCAGTGGTAAAATAGCCGTTTTAAAGCATTCATTCAAGCATAAATTTACATTTGATTTTATAAGATGTTAGCTGCATGGGCTTAAGGGTGAAAAAAGTTTTCGTTTGATTTACAAAGTCTATTCCATTTAGGAACATTAAATAATGTTATACAATTTAATGTTCAAAACTTTTCGGTATTAACAATAATTGTATATATTATATTACTTTTATAATTAATGTATAATAAAAGCTTATGGCATTATATAAAATGTTCGAAACATTTATACGCTCATTTTGTAGAATAAAAGTTATTTTAAAAAATTTTTTTGTTGTAGAATAAGCTTTAAAATCAATTATAAAATTGAAAAAATATACTTACCGTATATTTAATGTGTACAGTCAGCGGTTGCAAATGTAAGTTTACGCAGTCTGCGCTTAGCATAATATAAATGCTATTCGTCTGACATTTGTTGACTAAACAGCAAGCCATTAGGCAAGTCAACGCAAATGTATATACAGTTGGCCAGGATTGAGATTTTGTGTCGGCAACTCGAACCAATAAAAAATTGCAGTTTAAAGCCTGCAGTATTTTAATCATTTTCAAATTGCTTGTAAAGTTACCTACCGCTAGTTTGACGCCTGTTACACCCGACAACCACAATTTAACTAAAATTACAATTGTTTTTTTTTTCAAATTTCGCGTTTTATTAGAAACTATTAAAATGCTTTTAAACAACCTTATCGCAAGATCCCGGTCTCATTAAACTCAAAAACCTATGCTGATTTTATTTAGGACAGATTATTATTTTGTTTAAAAATAACATTACGTGCTTAACTCAACCAACTGTATATTATATATAAAAGTATAAGTAATATAACGGAGTATCTTTCTAGTAGCATGCTACATTCACTTGTTTACATTAGTATAAAGAACAATATAACAGAGTATTTTTCTAGTTGAATGTTTACAAATTAATTGCACACGATGAGTAAACTCTTTAATATAAGTAATAACTACAATTGCTCACTTTCATCACAAGTCCTAAATTTGTAAATTATCAAACTCATCAAGGGTGTCCTCTGAGCCAGATGCTGTTAGATCCGAGAGCTCGTCGAGACATTTTTGGCGTTTACGAACATTCCAATGCAGACCCTCCGCAAGTGAATCAAACCAATCGGATATTTGATCCTGTGCGCAAATGCTAGGGACTGGATAAATGGAAGTTGTCACGCGCAAGCTGTCCCCATGATTTAACTCCTGGTCGTTTCGGCCATCGAATGATACACGAGACGTATTTCTACTATCAGGAGATATGGATATCTAAACAAAAAAACAAAACAATACAGCCTAGGGCAAAACATATTAAAATGATGGCTTACCTTTAGCTCAACACCTGCAGGCACCACAATAGGACGAAAACTTAGCGAGTGAGGGCAAATGGGCGTAACCAGTATAGCCGGCACAGAAGGATGTATCATAGAAGCACCAGCGGCAGCTGCATATGCTGTACTTCCCGTAGGCGTAGAAACAATCAATCCATCGCCTTGCACTGATGTAATGTACTTGCCATCTAAAAATATATCAATATTGCTAAGATATGGCGACGGTCCTCGATTAATAACCACTTCGTTTAAAACTAGAATGCTGTTTTGGCCCGGCAGATGTAGGGGTACAGGGCTACAGTTATTATTGCATGCTGTGGGGTCCCGCAATTCGACGTTATTAAATACTCTATGATGACTCGGCTTTATCGGATTGTTGCTGGATTGTTGCAAAGATTCCTTGCGTCGCTCACCTTTGCGGTGAATTGAACAACGCAGACGGCTACGTAGAGTAAGCGCTGCATGACCTTCCAATACGTTGGTTACCTGCTCCTGAAAATTATCACACTGAAAAGGTGTTAAAAACCCCAGCGAACCGAGATAAAAAGCCATAACTGGTGGCACCGATTGTTGAAATAACTGTGACGCATAAAGCAGTGTGCCATCGCCTCCAAGACAGACGATAAAATCAATGCGATCAGTGAGATCGTCGCGTCCATCTCTGTTGTTAAAAAAGCAAAAAATAATGTACAATTTAAACAAAATTGAAAAAAATTTGTATACAAACTTAATTTCTGCTTTGTTCAAAGTATCACTTCTAGATTTACGTCTAGTGCGAATTAAAAACTTATATATCATGCAATAAATAGTTTATTATACTCACTTAAAAGTTACTAACTTTTCGCGCAGACTCAGGAAACGCGAGCGCACTCCGCTGTAATACTCATAAACATGCTTAAATTTAGCGCTTTCCTGATCCAGCATGACATCTTCACGCAGTAACTTGTCCTCTAGCACAGCGGACTCTACCCAAACCACCATATTTTTTTCCTGCACCAGCCATTCCACTAGTTGCACAAACGGCAGCAACACCTGGGAGTCCTTTTTTTTAATAACGAGCACAGTAAGCGGAGGTTTATACCAAGTCAAGCGTTGACTTGCCGGATCTTGAATTTGCATCACCATTGCAGAGTTTTTCATAATGCGGCCGCATGGTCCAAATTGCTGAACTGGCGAAGGTGCATTTAAACTACGCGTTCGCCTGAAATGTGATATTTAAATAAGGCATTCTTTAGACAAAATTAACCAGTATGTTCCTAGGTTAAGGCTAACTTTTAAGTTAGGTAATAGTTTAAGAAAATCACAAACAAGTGACAGTTTTAGTCAAGAGAGCTACACTGGGAAACCCTTGACCTTACACCTGCATGCACTATTGGGCTTATGCATGACGCCTATACTTTAGTATTCATATTATTTCTGATTTTTTGTACTTTTAAGCACCTTTTATTGAAATTCAAAGTCTTCCTGTGCCTGTGCACATTTGCTTGTTTATATCAGAATCCGAATTTGTGATCGATAAAGACATTTTTAGAGTATATAATTTCTTACCAATAGGATTTGTATTAAAAGGTTCGTATTGTAGAGTTTTACTGAGACACATATGTATGTTTAAAAGTGTTTTACATACAATTATCCTGTAGTTATAGTTATTAGGCTGATTTGTTAGTTTTTAAGTTTATGTACCGATGAAAATAGTTATAAAAAACAACCAACTATTATTAAATAGAAAAAGATTCTGGTACATATTTGAAATTTTTTGCAACATTTATCTCATGAAAAATTGAAAAATTTTAAAATACAAGGCACGATACTTTAATTGGCTATTAAAATTCATTTCAGACTGAGGCCCACTGTACGTTGTCAACAAAACAGGGCAAATGTCGTGATTTTTGGCATTTTATTACCATTTCAGCAGTTTCACAAAGGTATTAATTTACAGCCGTCTGTCGCTTGATTGACAGACTAAAAAATGTACATACAAATGAAAATTAAAGGTTAGGACTCCTGACACGCAACACCTCTAAAATCGTTTATTTATATCTTTTCCTATTTTTACTGTTCACTAATGTTTTGAAGATGTGCATTATGGTACGGATTTAATAAAAAGGTTATGTTTCACATGGAAATGCTTGAAAATAAAACAAATAGGTTTAAAGCACACAAACAGATTAAAAAGTGGTTTGGGTGCTTTTTGCCGATCGGTTTTGGTAAACACGCAGCGCCATTATAACACTGGTCTGAGCTTTCAAAGTATATACAAACTAGTTTTAAAGTGACCAAAAAAAGGTGTTAAATTTTTCTAAAAAAAAACCAATAACTATGTACACCTGCTTAAAAGGGTCAAGGACTTTACGGCTGTTTGAAAACACGTATGTTTATCTATATATTGAGCAAATTTAGATGCCTAAAAAAGTTGTTTTGCCTATATGAAAATAAATGACGTTTGATAAATTGTATTGCAAATGTGTGTCTATTCCGAAAAACGGCAAGCGCAATCATGTTTAAATAGTTTACATTTGAATCTGAATAGTAAATATCTTAAGCATGATTGGGCAATACATATTTTAAAAAAATTCACCTTATCTTTATTTTCGAAACTGTTTTGTTTGGTTAAGGCAAAAGTCACAAATATTTTCTTATCTATGTACAGGCTTAATCAGAATACTATACAATATCGCTTTTGATAGCAAGTGTTATTTCTCTTATCGTTTTTAGAAAGTCAGTACTTTTCAGGCGAACGCAAACCACTGCAAATTACTTCGTATAAAACAAGGTTAAAACTAATTTGACTTTCAGAAGTACCTGTAAGAGTTGAAGATCAGACGGTTATGGCTATACCAATTGGTTTTATTGGATAATTGTTAAAAATAATTACTTACGGCCAAGTGCCGGATCTTCTGCGTCGAGTCGTGGACGAAAAGTAGCTGTCATACTCATCCAATCTCTGCTGCCTCACAGTACTATTATTACTTTCGGCAATGTTTTCCTTAACCCTGCTTGTAACTGAACTTATGTAGCAATCATCTTCTATTTTGTAATAACTGCCAGTTTTGGCCAAACGTTGACGTTGCTGAGATGCGCTCTGGCGCATAAGCAGCTCGTTATATTGGGTTAACTGTTGTTGCTGACTGCTTCCATGGGCACTGCAAAACGCTAGTCCGTAGTGCCAGCGCTCTTCGAGGCGATGCCGACGTAGAGTGGGCAAATCAATATCCGATCGACAGGCCATGGCTCAAATTAAACTGATTTGCCTTGCAAATTACAAAAAGTCACAATTGGTCGCTTGCTTTTTTGTTATCGAATAATATGAGCGCGTAAGTCAAGATATTTTTGATAAGATATAATTAGCTCAACATTTACTTGGCATTGCAAGAAATATGTGTTACAACTTAACACGGCCCTGATAGGTTACTGTTTTTTATCTAAAGTCTTAACCTTGTATATACGTTTCATGCGAAAAATACACACACTATATATATTTTTACCCAGTCAATCGGCAAGCGTGAGAGCCTAAGTCTTTTTTCACAGCAATCACCAAAGCTGAAGATTGTCTAAAAATTATTCAGTTTTGTTCATAGATGTCCAGCGCTGCGACCCAAATATATAGAGCTCAATACCAAATTAAGTTGGTGTACAATTAAGTTCTGATTTGCTCAACAGGTTTTTAGAACAAAGTTAACAAAATCTTAACGTTTAAATTGTGATTCTCGCTTTTACGTACATTTCTCGAACCTGCTCTTAGTTCCGGCTCTGTCGTTAAGTAATTTGCATAGAAATTCCAACAAAACCAAACTGAGACAGCGAGACGACCGTTCGAGAGATATAGAGATTGAAAAAGAGAGAGTGATGAAGAAAAAGAGAGTAAACTAAAAAGCTCCAGAAAAAAAGCTGATTCCTAGGCTTAAACTGTCATTAGCTGCAAGATTCAATGGTGGTTAGCTACTACTCTCTTGTTACAAAGCAACCAAAGTATTGGTGTACTTGCTTGCTATGTGAGAGCTATAATCAGTTTACAAATGGATTAAATAAAATTCAATATAAAAAGTAAATGTAATTGCATAAACATTCAAAACATACGGAAAAAGTTAAAAAAAAATAGAAATTAAATTTTTTTGTCACTTTACAAACCCCGCAAACTTTTTCAAAGCCTAAAAATTCGTTTGGCAAACAGAATTGAAAATCATGTACATGTACAACCCATGTACATAAGCGATAACAAAAGTAAAATTTTTGTAATGCTGCTTATGGGGAAGTGTTTGAATATTTAAAAACAATTTTATTTGTATTATATTTAATTTATAATTATGTAAGCCAATCAAAACAAAGAAATCTTTTCCTTTGACAATATACAAATACGTAATTTAATTTAACAATGAACAAAGAAAAGCTACACATACAAAATAAGTAATATATCTCAAGCAAGTTACATGTACCAGCTAAATGGGATAATGATTATTATCGGTTAGATTACTTAAATTAATCAGAAATACTACAAACAACAAAATGCCAAGTCTTGTTGAGCCAAACAATTACAAACAAAAGTCCTCTAATTACATATTATATAAGACGGCGTTTTAAGCACATAAAACATGAGACCCGAGCTTTAAACGAAGCCAACGACCGACACAGAAAAATATGCAAAGAGAGAGGCAGAGGAAAAAAAGAGAAACATAGATAAAGACTGAGAAAAGGGAGAGAAAGAGACAGAGATCGCGTAAACTGATTTAAACAAACACAACCGCGCTGTTCGGTGAACAAGCGATAACTGAACTGAACTGAAACACCAAAAAAGCGAGTAAATTGTTAATCTTTATGTGATTTAAAAATCAAAGTTTACAATCGTTTGCAGTCGTCACACAGCGCATGCTAGTGATCAGGTTGTAAACAACAGCTGAGCCAATTCGAAGCACATCGTAGGAATGGCAAGAGGGCCACAGCAAACAGGTGCTGACAGGTATGTAAAATTGCTGTAAGCTATAAGTTATGTAAACATATCTGAAATTGGTTGGCTAGTCGTACTTAAGTTGTGCTCATACAAATTTTAAATCAGCTGATGTTCGCTACCAGCACCAGGCATACGTAATGGCATTCCGTATTGTATTTTTATAAAAACAAGATTTGAGTCTTTATCTATCACGATGTTCGCACGATTATTTAGTAACTTACCACCACCAACGCATTTCAATTTCGCTAGCGCCATTCGTCAACAGCCCTGGGCCAGGCGCAGAAGATGCTGATCCATTGTTAATATTCTTTTGGCGTGCGCTATTTACACTTAGACACTGATTTTCCTGCTCATCGTAGTAGCCGCTACGGGACGATGCACCTGCGCTTGGTCCTGAATTAGCGCCTGGCACGGACAGGGCCGGAGTCGCATTAGTCTTGGGACAAGAACATTGAGTGTTGTCATGAGGCAGGGACATTTTTAACAATCAAAAATGGCTGTGGATCTTATTTGTTTAACCCAATTTAACATTTATACAAAATTTGATTACAAGTTATTGTAGCACATAACGGTATTTTTGCAATTAACTTTAGGTTCACATTAGCACTTTAGGGTATTGTGCTGCATACAAACGTGTGACTGTATAACCTTTAGATAAACTTGTTTTGTAAATGTTAACTTATTTTTTATCTGCATACCGATTTCATTGCAGACAATGAATAAATCGGTGTTCCTTCTAATATTGTCGGAACCACAGTTGCTGTAAACGCAACTAGTTCAATTGACTCTTTTTCTTACGGTTTGTTCATTTTTACATGACACTTGAAAACTAGCAGACACGTTTGGCACATATTAGCATTAACATTATACATTTTTTTAACATCGCCAAACTGTTAGATTCTCTCTGAAATACAGAACAGAGATCTTTACAAAGCTGGTAATTCCATGAGAAAAACTCTGTTCATTTTCAAGGGTCGTGGAACGACTGATTTTATAGTATTATAGCTAAAATTCTTAATATTGTCATGAAAAAAAACCATGATTTACCTTAAAGCTATTTTTTTATATGTAAAGGAAAAGTGGAGCCAAGATCAAGGCCGTTACATAATAACGATAAAGCACATTTTATTAACTTACCGAAATTGATTCCTTTTGTCCAGCAAACTACTCAACACAGTCCTTTTTACAGGATCTGTGTGCTGCCAAGTCGTTGTTTCGTTTTTAACAATTTGCCTCGCTAGCTCCAAGTCGTGTATATTCATGGTTATTTGATGGTTAAAGCTTCACTCTTGTTACTGAATAAAAAACTAAATACACATTCACGCATAAACACAACTGTGCGCTGGAACCGTGTCAAGTCAACTATTGCACATGCCTATAATCCGAGATTTTATGCATTTCATATGACTAGATAAGCACGCACACCTGTCACGATGTACACACTTAAACACACAAGCATACGCATTTTTATATTGATTCGCACACCTTGAATTTGTTAACAAAAAAGGCAAGAGTAACACATATACAAAACATAAAACAATGGCACAAAGTTTTAAGCGTGTAATTTGTCGTGCATCCAATGTACAGCCAGCGGGCAACATATTTAAAACATGCAACGGCTTGCTGTTACTTTCAATTTTGTTTTCTATGCAAATAGCCTTAAAACGATGTTTGATAAGCCCAAGTACATTAAAACGAATCTGCCAATAACTTGGATAAACCAGCACTAACATATCAACAATCGAGGTGAGCAGCATCTAACAAGTGACTGAGTAGTAGTAAGTACTTGTACTTGAAATAGCCAAATACATAGGTTCTGCGTTATTGCACAAATGTATAACCAACATTAATATATTTTACTGACAGTTCTGGTTCAAAGGTTTAGACGATGCAGACTGTTCTTTTATAAATACTGTTTATTTGGTGAACTTTGCTAACATAACGTACGTACACATCATTATTGTAAGGGTATTATTTATGCCAATAAAACAATTTGTGGGAACAGGCTGCAACAAAAGATGATAATAAAATAAATGTTGTTAAAGCATAAAAATTATTAAAATAAATTTATTAAAATAACATTGAACGTTATGTTATGTGTTATTATAAATATAAACACAAGCAGCAAGCCAAAGTAAAATAAAAACAAACTCGCTAGTCATGAAACAGTTTTAAATTTTCAATCTCATCAAACGTATCCTCGGATCCTGAAGCCGTTAGGTCTGACAGCTCATCGAGACATTTCTGACGCTTGCGTACGTTCCAATGTAAACCATCAGCCAGTGAAGCAAACCAATCAGAAATTTGATCCTGCGCGCATATGCTAGGCACAGGATAAATTGAAGTCGTCACCCGCAGGCTATCGCCATGGAAGATTTCCTGACGATTGCGGCCATCAAAGCTGACCCAGGAAGTATTGCGGCTATCAGGCGAGATGGATATCTATACATAGCGAGCGTAGAAATATAATACGTCACATATTTCTTAAAATTTGTATTTTTTTTATTACTTGCCTTTAGTTCAACACCTGCGGGCACAACAATTGGTCTAAAGCTCAAGGAATGCGGGCAAATAGGAGTGACCATTATGGCCGGCACGGAAGGATGTATCATTGAGGCACCAGCGGCCACGGCATACGCCGTGCTGCCCGTCGGCGTAGATACAATTAAACCATCTCCTTGCACTGAAGTAATGTACTTGCCGTCCAAAAAGAGATCTATGTTACTTAAATAGGGTGATGGACCTCGATCAATGACCACCTCGTTCAATACAAGAATGCCATTGTTGACAAGGGATGCTTGTGCAGTAAAATCGACTTCATATTTGGCATCGTGTCGCTTTTCAATCTTTCGATGCATCACACAGCGCAGACGACTGCGCAATGTCAGTGCTGCATGACCCTCCAGAACGTTAGTTAACTGTTCTTGAAAGTGGTCGAAACGAAAGGGTGTCAAAAATCCCAATGAACCTAAATGGAATGCCATGACTGGTGGCACCGATTGCTGAAACAGAAGCGACGCGTACAACAATGTACCATCACCTCCAAGGCATACGATAAAGTCAATGCGATCTGTCAAATCATCACGTCCATCTCTGTAGGTTTAATAAAAGTTTACTAATTTATTGCGTTACTTAAGGCCTAAACTCACTTAAACGTTACCAACTTGTCACGAAGGGCTCGAAATTGTATGTCCTCGTTGAGTAGCTCATCATCTAGCACTGCAGACTCTACCCATACTACCATATTTTTATCGAGAAGTAGCCAACGAACCAATTGAACAAATGGCGCCAAAACGGAAACATCGCTAACCTTCTTGATAACTAGTACGGTGAGCGGAGGCTTATACCAAGTCAGGCGTTGACTAGCAGGATCCTGAATTTGCATAACCATTGCTGAGTTTTTCATTATACGCCCACATGGCCCGAATTGCTGGAATGGCGACGGAGCGTTTAAGCTGCGAGTTCGCCTACAAAAAAGTAGGCAATTGCGGTTTTAGATATTTTTAACAGGCGCTTTTGATTTGGCTATTAATGCACCATAGCTCGGACTGCAAGGTTTTGAAGACAGGTCTAGTAAACTGGTAAAGAGTTTTTTTCTAATTCAAATATCACTTTGTCTGTACCACGCGTTAACCAAGTCATTGTTTTTGTAAAACTTGGTTGAGCGTTTAATTAACCCAAAGATGTTGCTTTTTGGATGTCCTGCTGCGTCAGTAAAATAGAGTGCGCTAACACCTTAAACAGAGCTGTGGAGTGTTCGTTTGGATTTTAAGAGCGTCTGTATTGGCGTCAGAGTTTCGAGGGAGAACGGAGAATTTGTAGATTTAAAGCTTTTCAGGTGTTGCGCCTGCGTAAATACTGCAGCACACTTTACCTAGGGATAACAAACAGACTGCTTGGTAGTACGGCTGCATAAAACTACACACATCAATTAAGTTTAAAAAAAATTATTCTAGATAAATATTTCAGGCATCTTAATTGTAGAATGTCTACAACAGACAAATAAGAACGCTTACCACCACCAGCTGCTGCCCATGTCGCACATTCGACTTGATAATTCTTTCTCATCGGTTATATCGCTGCTTATGTTTTCATGTACCGACTGCGGTTGTGGCGTTGACAACTCACAGTGCTTGGGGGATCCTAACATTTTTGACATTTTTAAAATACCCAGACACAATAACTTAAAAGGACTTTATTGATGTTTTACTTTATTTCTTTATCAATTTGCTTGTTGAATTCAAGAGTGTGACTGTAGTGTTATGCCAGTAAAATACTGATAAAAGTGTAAGCGCATGCTAGCGGAAAACTTTTAAATACTTGTATTTTGCATTGCATACTTTTTTGCAGTTAAGAGGTAATTGCTCTTCTCAGCTCTCATTCAAGTCAAAATGATAATTCTTTTTGCCATACAAATTTATATGGGAATTTATGGTATACACACTTATATTAGGAAGAAATATCTAATTTCTAATGAGTTTTTGTAGATTCTTTCAAGAAATTACTTTTCTTGCTTACCGAAATTGTTTACGTCTCTCATTTAAATCCAAAACGCGAGCTTTCCGTATTGGCATCGGAGAATTCTCTGCTAAAGCTATAGTCACGTCATCTTCAGGATTATCCTCAACAGAAATGGTGTTGGCAACCATAGTCAGTTTTATATCCTCGTCTCGCATTTTAGAACTCCTATAGTGGGCTTTGTGTAATATTTTAAAGTTCAAAATATGTTCTCAACCTCACTGCCACAGTGTGAAAATTCAACTAAATTTGTTTCTATACCTTCACTTTTATTCCATACACAATTTCGATTTACATACATAGGTATGTATATCTGAGATTTTTTACATACATTCATGGTTAGGTATCTTAATGTATTTACATACACACGTGCATACATTGAGTATTGAAAAAGCACACATACTTGTACTTTGAGTTTCCTAAGATTATTCTCCAAGCTACAGAAAAAAGCGTATACAAAACAAGTAAAAATGTTCAACATGGTTAACCGACTTAAATATACCCAGTAGGAAAACATAAAAGTTAATAGGTACAAAAATAAAGATTGGTGACAGTTCTTGACTCTTACCCAGTTGAGTTGAGTTTTGATATGTAGCTAAGTATTCTTATTTGTTTAGTATTAATATTTGCGATTAACCCATCCTTAAGCTGGGCATACCAAGTCCATGCGAAGTTAACATTTTAGTTTTACAGTATTTACGTATTTGTATTAAAATGTAACCAACTTTATTCATTGTACATTAAAACCATCACTTTCAAAAATTAAACACTTTGATTTTAAAATACCGGTAAGATTTTTAATTTTCAACCAGTTATTATTGATGTTTTTCAATTATTGATAATACACCCATTTGTTTCATTAGACCAATTCTATGGCATTGACTTTAAAGTTGCACATTCACCTCATACAAGTAATAGGTGGTGAAAATATTTAAATACTAGTTTGTATATAGTATTTTGTACAATTTTCGGTATTAATCGCAAGCATGTTGATCACAGTCAACACAGCTGCGCTAAAAAAATATGTTCATCGATGACAAACTAACTAGCAAGCGCTGCGGCAGAATTTCCTGCTGTGAATTTTGTATTTTCAGAAAATTATTAGTTGCATAGATATAAAAACAATAACGCACACATAAATGGCAACAAAGGCTTATGTTCCTTTAAAAATGCTAGCCAATCGATTTGGCAACACAGCGACTTTGGCTTGCAGATATAATCAAAGGTAAGGCAGCAGTGTTAGCGCGCGTGTATCGTTATGTGACGTAATTCCATTAACTGAGGCAAATATTTCCTCCTGTTTCAAATCCCATCAGCTTACGATACAAACCTCAGGCACAATTTGTTCGAAAATATAACACGGAGAAGCAGCAGCAGCCATCGGGTGATGAGAGTGTTGCGTCGGAACAGAAAAAAACACAACTTTCGCCGGAAGTTGAGCGGCTGACGCAAGAGTTGGCAACAGCTAGAGAGCAAAACAGTGAACTGCTAGACAAATACAAGCGAGCACTAGCCGATAGCGAGAATATGCGTGCGCGGCTCAACAAACAAATAAGCGATGCGAAAATTTTTGGCATTCAAAGTTTCTGCAAGGATTTGCTTGAGGTCGCCGATACACTAGGTCACGCCACTCTAGCAGTGCCAAAGGATAAGGTATGCATTAACTATTTTGTACACGAAAATTACCTGCCGATCTTTACGTTTTGTTAACCTAATTAGCTCAGCGTCAATACAGATCTTAGAAATCTGTATGAAGGACTTAGCATGACACGTGCATCTCTGTTGCAAGTGTTTAAGCGACATGGACTGGAACCTGTGGACCCAATCAATCAAAAATTCGATCCTAACATGCACGAGGCATTGTTTCAGAAGGAGGATACAACGGTAGAAGCTAATACTGTTGTAGAGGTAACCAAGCTGGGTTACAAACTTCACGAACGTTGCATACGCCCAGCCTTGGTGGGTGTGTCGAAATGCTGATGGCAATAATGCCTAATTTACAAACATTATATTTTAAATACTTGCTGTTTAAAGCAGGCTGTTTACATAAATTCTACGACATTGCAAATTTGTGTAATGCTGCAATAATAATGTACTATTATATGTAAATATAAGTTTTCCCCTGTATAGGTAATTTCACTAGGTTCACTAGTTCACTAGGTTTTAGTTTACATTTTAACACAGACGTCCATGGGTGAAAAATGTACTACAAGATTAATAATCTAATTGTTTTTGAAGGGCTTTGTTTTTAGGCCATAGTCCCATTAAAGTAAAATGTATGTTACAGACAAACAGGTATTTGGGCATTTTTGTAGCTAGAGGTTAAAATTCAATGGAATTGAGATTATCTGTAGCCAGCAGGTAAAATTCAAGTCATGCAGGTAACTTAAATTCGGGGAAACAAAGAAAAATTCTTTGAAGGTAGGCAATGGCTTGCACAGCAGAAAACAGTTTTATTTTTCAACGCAGTTTGTAAACACGCGATCAGTTGTTTTTCCAACCTTAAATTGAGCAGAATGGTCATTCGTTCACTAAAATTGCTCTTGCAGTTGGGTCTCCTGCATTGCATTAGCGCTCGCTTATCTCTAATACCGACGTTCTATGGCAAGGAGAGTGCATCAGTTGTGGACTCTGATAAGCCGAAGTTACCGCCAAAGTTTCGAAATCCGTTATATTACAATATTCCCGTGTACAAACTTATAAATCCTGCCCCAGAAGTTCAAAAAGCGACGGTAATGTCGAATACCACACCACCAACCTCGGTGAACGAATATCCCAGTGATTTGGTTGACATTGCACGTAATAAACTGGGTGTTAAACGTATGAACCAGCTGCCTTCTATTAGTAAGCTGGGTAAGCTGTTGGGCACGGACAACGCCATCGAGACTATTGAATATCTGCGGACATTGACATCCAATGATCACGGTATAGATTTAATGAAGTCTTACTTGAAATCGTTAGACTATGATATTTTTTACTCCGGAAAGAGTAATAATTCAACTAAGCAAAATGATAACAATGACGCCAATTTCACAAATTATGCAGATGTTAATAACGATTACGAGGATGCATCCAAGTTTGACACACCAACAACAAAGAACCCAAACTTGATTTTAAGGAAAGGCAGCTTATTGCATCGTGCTAACCATTTTTTAAAGCAATACAGTGTGGGTAGTCAGTCAGATAGCAGCACATCGCAAAAACCTTTGCTAGTGAAGCATGTTTCAGTGTCACCCAACCAACCAGCGGAGCAAGGTGATGTTTTGAGGTTGCGTCCAATATTTGTACGGCAACCTTTACCATATCACTTTACGGTTCCATTGCGCGCGATATCTACGACAAGACCTATCATAATTCCGAGCACAAAAAATTCAAATAACTCTCTCCAAGTTTCAAATCATTCACACCTCAACACACCCAAGGAGCTGTTGCAACCAACGACATTACATCGCGTGGCGCCGCATGTGCAGCAACTTGCGCAAATGGCCAACATATCACCTCAAATGCTAGATGGTTTCCTGCAGCATCAGCCCAAGCTGGCTGAGTTGGCCAGACGCATTAGTCGACTTCCGCTAGTCCAGCAACACAGCCGGGTAATTGACTCCCAGTTATTTATGGCAGTAAAACGAGCGCTATCTCAAGATGAGAGCTTAAAGAGTTTGCTTGGAGCTTCGCAAACATTAAAATAGTTGCGTAATTATGTTAGTATAATATAAAAAAATCTTTAATTTATGGTTAATATTATGTTCCATATTTTAAAAAGATCACCTTACATATCTTTGTGCATAATACAAAAACAACTTACATAACCCTACTTTTTAACATGTGGCGACACCTCAAAATGTAAAAACCGTGTGTAAATCGGACTTCGCATTATTAAATGTCGCTACATTTTTCTAGCGATATCTTGCATAACTGTCGCCTGATTTAATACTCTGCGACAATTAAATATAAAACGCAATAATAAAAAAATACTACTTATAAACCGTTTTATTTGTTAGTCAATTCAAAAAGTGATGCACTTAAAATACGTGCAGCACTTTGGTATGATTGCTTTTTTAATTTCTGTCCATGAAAAATAGCACTCGAGGGTTCTAGTTATTAAACGAACGAGCGTGCATTGGACGAGGAAGTATTCTTGTATTAGCAGTTTTCCTAAAAAAAATTTGGTATCAACGTGAGCTAAAACTAAACCTCCTCCATTCACTTTCCGTAAAACAATGTGCGTGAAAGCAAAACTGAACAGCGTCGTTCGATAAATTAACATAAGATGAGCTGACTTAGTTCAGTTCCATAAAGAATGTACAATAACATACATATATAGTATTACCCAAAGAGAATGTACAATAACAGAGCTGCAGACAAAGCCCAAAGAGTATATACTAACAAAAGCACAGACAGAGCTGAAAATTTTAACAGAAAAAACCAGACGTATTTTGGGATCATGTGAAATAAATTCCTCTTTGCCTTATGGGAAAGTGGCAATAAAAAGTTGTCGGCTATTAATGTTTGGATTTTGTTACGATGGTAATGTTAGCCGTTGGTCGGTGTGAAGGGGAATGACCCGGCTTCGTTTTGTTTCACCGAGCCTAAGTCTAAGAATGGTTTTTAACGAATGTTTAAAATTCAAGCTCTGTCTGCGGCTCTGTTACAGTATATACACTTTGTAGTATTACGTTCTCTCTCAAAGTCGCTTAAAGACTCAAAATGAAATTTGCAAAATACACTGGTCGTGATGACCAGCAGAAATTAAATTTAAACCGTTATGCCACAACTGTGACGCTAACGTTTTTTGTATAAATAAAATATGCGAGTAATGCAGATTTATAATCTAATACGTTACACAACGTTGCGTTACGTCAACAGCGCGGAAAATATAACTTGAAGAACAGAGTGTAAGTAATTTGTGTTGGGATTGATAACTTAGATGGATAACATAAGTACTGAAGTCTAAAAATTGAAATGTAAAAGTACAACATAAAATATAATTTATCAACAAATTAAAAAAAAAAACAATTATTATCGATATATCGGCTTGAATCAACGAACTTGACAGAGTTGCTTTTAAAAAAAACTAAAACAGAACATACACGTCGTAAACGTCACCAAAAACTTAGTCAAAGGCGAATTATTGGCAAATTCCATAAGGATAAAATGTTTTTTTAATTTGCCCATTACTCTGTTTAGTGCGTGCATGTGTGTATGATAGTTTAAAAGTGTGAGTCTGTTAAGTGGCAAGTGCCATTACCAACATATGCACATATGTGAGAGTATAACAGCAGCAACGGGCTTTCAACAAATTATTGTTGCGTTCCAAATTTTAGGAGGTGAAAGCTAATTAGGTGCTATTAGGGAACAAAGCTTAAAAGCCTGAACACGATGTCACTCCCAGGGAATGGTATTTACGTTGTGCGTGGTGAAATGGCTACACTTATGACTGCCATGCGACGTGGTACACGCTGGAATGCGACAGCCTACGTGGTAAGGGTATTTTTTTTTAAATACTTATATTTGTAATTATAACATGTAAATTTGCTTGAACGTACACAATACAGGACGATGAAAAGGATGCTTTGCTAAAGCTGTTCATTGATCTTAAGCAGGTGCTAAACCGCATTGAGGATTTACGTCTTATTGAAGCAAATGTGTTTCTGGCGCCCTTTTTAGAGGTAATTCGAACAGCGGACACCACAGGCCCGCTAACTAGTCTTGCTCTAGCTTCGGTTAACAAATTCTTGTCATATGGCTTGATTGGTAAGACCTAATGAAATTACATCTTTATGTTTTTTACATAACAGAAGCAAGTCTTTTTGGTGTTGTTTTTATTTATTCTTTGAAAAATATACTAATTTTTCATTAGATCCTACCACTCCAAATCTTGCGGTAATTGTCGAGATGATAGCGGATGCTGTCACGCATGCCCGCTTTATGGGCACGGATCAATCTTCTGATAGTGTAACATTTATGCGTGTCATCGAAGTGTTACACACTCTCATCCGCAGTCCGGAGGGCGCCGCCGTAAGCAATGAGTCCATGTGCGAGGTTATGCTTAGTTGCTTTAAAATCTGTTTTGAGCCGCGGCTTAGCGAGTTGCTGCGTCGCTCTGCCGAACAATCCCTTAAAGATATGGTGCTGCTATTTTTTATGCGCCTTCCTCAGTTTAGAGAAGATCGCAGTGACGCTGTGCTGCAGAAGCGGTTTACCATATTTGATGCTACTGTAGCACCAACCGAAAAGCAAAAACACAAATCTCAGCCCTTATTAACCGCACAAAACAAGTCATCCATAATCGATGACCCACCTCAGACTCCACAAAATTCGTTAGCGGTATCTACGCATTTGAAGGCCCCAATACTAGCTACAACGCCGGCTTCTCCGGCAGGCAATATTCTTGATATGCAGGGCAAGATCACACAAACCCCAACAACAACAAGTGTTGGAAATTCAAAGCCTGACGTGCCAATTATTCAGGCGGCAGATCCAAAATCGGAGGCACCTTTAATTGAAGAAGGAGAGCCACTGCTGTTAGCACACCAGACAACTTCGCTAACCGAAGCCAACAGCAGCGAGTATATAAACTCGGTGGGCGTGCGTTTTACGCAGCAATCTTCTACCCAAGATGCAGCTTCCTTGTCGATGACGCCATATGGACTACCATTTATTCAGGAGCTGTTCCGATTTCTCATCATTCTATGTAATCCATTGGACAAACAAAACTCGGATAGTATGATGCATACTGGATTAAGCCTGTTAACAGTTGCCTTTGAAGTGGCCGCTGACAATATTGGAAAATATGATTCACTACTAGAGCTCGTAAAAGATGATTTATGTAGAAGCTTAATTTCGGTAAGTCATATAAAATATTTGAGATTTTGGTGGTATTTTATATTTAAAGCGATTTCCTAAAGTAATAATGAAAACGTTTCACTTTATCAGCTACTAAGTTCAGAGCGCCTTAGCATCTTTGCCGCTGATTTGCAACTTTGTTTTTTGCTCTTTGAATCACTGCGAGGCCACTTGAAGTTTCAGCTGGAGTGTTATCTTAAAAAACTAAGCGAGATCATTGTAAGCGATAATCCAAAAACTCCGTACGAGATGCGCGAGCTGGCGCTCGATAATCTTCTGCAGTTGTGGCGTATACCCGGCTTTGTCACTGAGCTGTATATAAATTATGACTGTGATCTTTATTGCACAGACATGTTTGAGAGCCTTACAAATTTGCTCAGCAAGTACACGCTATCGGCCACTAATGCAGTGTACAGCACGCATATCATCGCCATGGATACGCTTATCAGTGTCATAGATTGCATTGAACATAACTGTGCCCTTTCAAAAAGCAAAAACGGCCACAACAACACATTTATGCAGACATCAACGACAGGTGTTGGTGGCAGCCGTCATTCACGACAAAATAGCGGTCTTGAGGGTATCGTGATTGACAATGGCGAAGAACCTTTGGAAAATATATCCACTTTTATTAAAAACAGCTCACACCGTTTACGTCTGCAGTCTGGAAGTGCTAGAGATATAACCAGTGAACAGCTTGCCCTGGTCAAGGATAAGAAGCGTTTGCTATCCAAGGGGACGGAATGGTTCAACCAGCGACCCGATAAAGGAATTCAATATCTGCAGGAACATGGAATTTTAAATGTTCAGTTGGATCCCATGCAGGTAGCGCTTTTTCTGCGCGAAAATCCAGGCCTGGACAAGAAAATGATTGGTGAATACATCTCAAAAAAAAAAAATGTGGATTCAAAAATACTTATCAATTTTGTGGACTCATTTGATTTTACTGGGCTTCGCGTTGACCAAGCTCTGCGCCTATATCTGGAGACCTTCCGCTTACCTGGTGAGGCACCCTTAATATTTCTTGTTTTGGAGCACTTCTCGGATCATTGGCACGTAAGTTGAAAGCCTGTATACACATTAAATTGCTAAGCAATCGAACTGATGTTTTAAAGAAATATTTGAAATGTAACCAATAAATTTATTAAAATTTATTTATAGAATCAAAACAAGGAACCATTTGCCAATGTCGACGCCGCTTTTCGCTTGGCGTATGCAATTATCATGCTGAACATGGATCAGCACAACTCAAATGCCAAGCGCCTTAATGTCCCCATGACTTTGGATGATTTTACAAAAAATTTAAGAGGCTTAAATGGTGGACAGGATTTTGATCAGGAAATGCTGGCGCAGATTTTCAATGGCATTAAGTTAATTGTTTTTAAGCCAAAAGTGTATTTAAATACTCAAATGTACAAATATTTTTTTTTTTATACAGAAACGAAGAAATTGTGATGCCTGCAGAACAAACGGGTCTCGTGCGCGAAAACTATTTATGGAAGATGTTGCTGAGACGTGGCGCTACTGTTGATGGTCACTTTCACCATGTCAACGATGCCGCTTACGATGTACAGATCTTTAATATTGTGTGGGGCGCCTCCTTGAGTGCCCTGAGCTTTATGTTTGACAAGAGCACGGAGACGGGCTATCAGCGCACTTTAGCGGGTGAGCAAACGCTGTGTGAATTGTTTTTAAAATAACATTTAACATTTACACATATCACTTGCAGGATTCAGTAAATCGGCAGCAATATCGGCACACTATAATCTTAATGCAGACTTTGATGCGCTTATACTGACCTTGTGTAAGTTCACTACGCTGTTGAGCAGCGTAGAACATCACGAGCCGGTACCAGCAAATAATGAAATTCAACAGGCGGTCAACTTTGGACTAAACGCTAAAGCACAGGCAGCTATGCGAACGGTCTTTTTGCTTGTCCACGGTTATGGAGACAGTCTACGTGACAGCTGGAAGCACATTTTGGATCTGTTTCTTCAGCTGTTCCGTCTAAAACTTTTGCCCAAAACACTTATAGAGGTGGAAGACTTTTGCGAGCCCAATGGAAAGGCCACGCTGATATTGGAAAAACCTCGTGAGAAGCAAGAGTCTGGCCTGTTTTCCAGTCTCTACTCATTTATTAGCTCTGAAGGTCAACGTGAGCCTACATACGAGGAGCAAGACTTTATCAAACATGGTCGCAAGTGCATAAAGGAATGTCAGCTGGATCAAATGCTACAAGAGTCTAAGTTTGTTCAACTAGAATCACTGCAAGAGCTTTTAAAAAGCATTCTGTCCCTGTTAAAGGCGCCAGATGCACCCAAGTCTGATGGGCAGGCTTATGCTGAAGATATAACTGTTTTTTGGATGGAGTTTCTTGTAAAAATTGTAGTCCATAATCGAGACCGCATGATTGACATGTGGCCAGCTGTGCGCGATCAAATGTTTCAACTACTGCATGGCAGTGCTGAAAATGGTTATGATTATCTGCTAAATCGCTGCATTGTTGCTGTGCTAAAGCTGGCCATATATCTAATGCGAAACGAGGAGCTGTGTCCCGTTGTGTTACAGTCGCTAAAAAAGCTGTTGGGACTAAAGCCCTCACTGCTGTTGCGCATCTCAAAGCAAATTTCAGTTGGCATTTACGAATTGCTTAAAACCTCTGCACAAAACATTCACTCGGAGCAAGATTGGCAGATTATTTTTAATTTACTTGAATGCGTTGGCGCTGGTGCCGTTCCGCCTAATTTTGAAGATATACTGCAGCTAACACAAGCGCCCAATGGCCGTGTTACATCTGACGGTGCTCTTAGTAACGAAGAGGATGTATCAACATCCCTTGATCGTGGAAACACATCTGATTTGGAACTTGGCAGGTCAGTGAGTGCCCTCACTACCTCTAGTCCCAGTGCTGAGAACTGGATTCTGGTTGGCAAAGATAGCGACATGACCTCAGCTTCTAGGTTTGTTTTATTTTTTCTCCATTATAAAAATTACAAAATTAATATATTATTTTACGTATCTATAAATGCTAGGCCTCAGTCGCCGCCCAGCTCCAGCACGCCCACTGTGAGCTCGTTGGTATTTAACTGCCAGTTGCTAGATCACGCACCCTTTGCACTGTTTAAGTGCTGGGATTCCCTTGCCTTTATCGTACGCAGCGTGGCTCATATAACACCCTACAACTTTGAGGCGTGTGTGCGTTGCATTCGGATTTTCGTAGAAGCGTGCAGGGATGGTGGTATTCACCAGCGCCGAAAATTTGAGGCCGCAAGCAGAAAACGTAATGTAAAAAAACGTCACGAAATCACACGTGATCCTGGTGTTGACAAATCTACATCTACCGGTAATTTGCCTTCTTTGGTGAGCGATATTGGCGAAAAAAACCCACCGAATGCCGCAGAGCAAGAAGAATTGGCACAGCGTTACGAGCAGTTATCGATCCAGCTGCTTGACCTTATGTATACGTTATACACACGTACTGCACAAATTTTTCGATGGTGGGCTGAAGAAGGATGCACGGTGCCGCAATCTGGGGCGCTGTGGACGCCCGGTTGGTGCCCGCTTCTTCAAGGTATTGCAAGGTTGGCCATGGATCGGCGGCGAGAGGTGCGCACCCATGCCATTTCCTGTCTACAGCAGCGGGCGCTGCTTGTGCACGATTTGCAGACGTTATCAGGATCTGAGTGGTGCTCTTGTTTCCAAAACGTTCTCTTTCCGCTCCTAAACGAGTTATTGCCAGAAAGCGTCGCTGCTATCCAACTGGATGCCTCCTTGTTGGAAGAGTCACGCATACGCACGGCTACAATTATGTCAAAAATGTTTTTGCAGCACTTGACGACGCTTATAGAGCTGGGCACCACTTTTAACGAGCTGTGGCTTGAAATTTTGGACTACATTGAGCGATTTATGAAGGTTGGCTCAGACACGCTGTCAGAACAAATGCAGGAGATACTTAAGAATATGCTGCTAGTAATGCATTCCGTTCGCGTGTTTCACAATCAGGACGGAACTCTACAACAGGCTTTATGGGAGCTCACATGGCGGCGCATTGGGGAGTTTCTACCAAACCTAAAAACGGAGCTGTTCCATGATGAAGGTGCGTTGATTTCTTAAAGTTCCTGTCCGTCTGTAAATTAAGACTTGCCAGTCCACAATTGTCCGCACAAAACCTAAACAATTGGTGAACATTCCAAAGTATTGTTGCTGCCAGTACACATTTGGCCTCGGCGAAACCATGATGTTATGGGGATCCTATTGATGGCGTATTATGTGTACCGCTTAATAAAAATTTCTTCCTGCAGGCAAGCGAGCTCAAACATTAACAAATACTGCACCAGCTCCTCAGTTGCCGGCTGTGACAATGATTCCCAGTCAACCATTACAAAACGCAGAGTTGATAGTCAGCGCTGGACTCAAAAACAGTAGTACTGTTATCCCACCGTCATTAGCTTTACCAGACGAATCTCCTCGAAGAAGTATCATTCTCCAGCCGCCTATGACAGATGCACTGAACCAAGCGCCTAACTTTACATTTGCTAACGTAAGCTTGTAAAAAGTAATTCATTTTTCTCACTACTTATTACATTTTTTAACATTGTAGCCTATTGTGGTATCGCTACAACATCCAACAGAAGTGCAGACCTTACAGAACAACAATACATTGTTGCCCGATTTGATTAATGAAGCAGCTGCAGCTGCTGTTGCCAACACAAATACGTTGACTTCACCCGTTCACAGTCATAGGCAAACTGAATCGACAATTTCCGCGACTATCACTAACAGTAACAGCTACGCCATCGAGCTGCCAGCTACACCCCCAAATTTAGAGGAGCAACAACAGTTGGTATATCAGCAATACCAATATCAACCGTATCAGACGCGCCAAACGTTGCAGATGCATCAATCAGCACACAATGATGTTCCACTGAGTGATTTAACGGCTAGCAATACCTTTTCGACGCTGAACAAAATGCCGAATCCATCTACTGTGCAAAGCTTTTTGCCGCCGTACGAGGCATCACCGGTACATGCGGCCAATGCTGCTGACATCTATCAGGAATATGTCCGTAATCCCTATAATAACCCACTGCAACAGGCGTCACAGAATCAGCAACAACAACAGTCGGCTGAGGTGTTGTTCCCAACTGAAGCCACGCCAGCCAACTTCTTTAATGCCAATATTGATCCGAGCACCATACCGCCTGGTTCCGAACTGCTCTATGGTCAGCAGTAGTCAGCCTTTGCTTTACTTAAAGATGGGAGCTAACGTTTAGTTTATTTTTATGTATTCCTGGTCAACCAAAATTGTAGGTCGAAATGACTTAACTAAATATATAATTTGTAAAAGTTTATTGTTAAACACATTCCGCGAGCGCATGTAGTTTGGAAATATGACAAATTAATTTTAAAATGATAAAACTGTATGCCGCTTTTTGAAGAGAAAATAGTTTGAATTACAATAATTAGAATGCTATTTATATAAATATATGTATGTATGTATGTTATGCAAAACGGCAATTGTAAATAATCAAAATAAAAATATAGTAAATTAAGCCTAAATGACACATTTTTTTAAAAAAGATTTTTAAGATTATTCGGAGTAATATATTCTTAATTTAAGTATGATTGTCTCAGTAAAGTTATTAAATAATGAAGATATATTATTTAAAAATATAACTTGATTCCGTGACAATGCGTTATTGCAGCACTGCCGTGACCAGGATTCGAACCTGGGTTACCACGGCCACAACGTGGGGTCCTAACCACTAGACGATCACGGCTACATCCAGTTAATTTGTTTTGGTATTCAAAATAATAAACAATACCACGCTAATAGTACATTTGTAATTTTTTAAATTATAAAGCAATCTGTCAGTATACAAGTACATATATGTAAATAATAATAAAGTAAATTATAGTTACTATCAAGTTATAGTAACAGAAGCTGTGTATTTAAGAGCATGTGTTGTAATAATGTATTAGTTTCATTCTGAGAATTTTATCCACTATTCCACTATTCAGTTCCTATAACTAAACAATTCTGAATCATTACTAAAAAAGTTTAAAAAAAGTAATACCACCGGATTCCGTGACAATGCATCTCAGACACTGCCGTGACCAGGATTCGAACCTGGGTTACCACGGCCACAACGTGGGGTCCTAACCACTAGACGATCACGGCTACACCGGTTATTATGAAGAACTGTCCGAATTTCGGTTTTTACAAGCCACGCACACATACGTCCACACAATAAGTTGTAGTACCGACTAATTGAACCTGAAATATAGATGGCTATTGAATTTGAATTGTGTATAAAAGTTTCGCAAAGTGGCGTCAAATTTTCCAAACTCGGAAATGTTTGTATTTTCTGTTAAATGAATAAGTGACAATACCTAATAACAAACTTTAAAAAAAATATTTTAAAATGCTAGAGGAGTTACTTTTTTGCTTGGTTTACTTTTGGTTTATAAAATTTCCCTAATTAAATATTGCAAAGCTTTTGCTTTACTTTTACTTATTTTGCCTCTTTAATGGAAAAAAAAAGGTGGGATTTAAAAATATGATGGATGATATGGTACGAAATTGAACATTATAACGTTATTAGTTTTACTTTTTTAATACCAATATAATTATAAAATCTTTCAAAATACCAACCAACACCGTGACAATGCGTTATTGCAGCATTGCCGTGACCAGGATTCGAACCTGGGTTACCACGGCCACAACGTGGGGTCCTAACCACTAGACGATCACGGCTACATCAATCAGTTAAGGGGCGGCGGTTAAAATGCTGTTTTCCAAGAAAGATAAAACACAGCTGTTTTGGATATAAAACCAATAAATAAATACTTACGGAAAAATAATTATAAAATCTACGCAAAGTAACAAAATATATCTAATACCAAAAAAGTCTGTGCTCCACAATTTTTACATACACTACAAAATGTATAAGTGTGGAGCGAGATCCTCATGTTGAAGCCGGCGCACAGAAGTCAAAGACCCCAGATAAGATGAACTGCTGTAACCCCGGTGAAGTCGCAGCATCCCATTAAGCCGTTGTGGGAAATGTGTAGCCAAGTGTAACACTCGTCTAGGCAACCAGAATTTAAAGCAAGAGGTCTCTGCTTATTTTATCAGTGCGCTGGTACATACGCTGTGAATAAATGTAAGTGGCCTTTGTGTTTATACATGCATATACATACACACATATGTGTGCATGTTTACTATTCTTAGGTAAAAGGTCTGATAGGCTGCCGATACGGATATGTATTTACATACATAGATGTATAAAGATGTGAATGTGTATATGTATATGCATAACAGATGCGGGATGCATTCTGTACTCTTTGAAGTTAGTAATTAAGAATTCAAAAATTATGGTTGGACGCGGCTCTTGGCCGAAGATCAGCAACTCATAAGTAACAACCACGTAAAACGTTTTGGTCAATGAATATGAGCCAGCATCGCATCTACAGCCAAATCAGCTTCTGTGACTTGAGTGAGTTATTTTACTATTTGCATGACTCGTTGCCATACTATTTAACTCTTACAATTTCAAAATGTCAGTGAAGTTACAAATGTTCTAGTGATTCGCGCCAAAAAAACATTAAAAAAAACCACAGGAACTAAAGAAATTTTTTTCAGCCAAGTTCTTATTTCTTTAGTATATAACAGATTAACTGCGTTTGCACATCATGGTCTGTTTTGGCTGGGAACATTATATGTTTCTACTTCAAATTGCTGTTTGCCTGGTCAGTGCGTGTTTAACACCATGAAAAATTCTCACGCTTTCTTCATTCAAAATCAAGAAAGATTGCAGTTGCCGGTGGAACTCGACTAGGAGATAGTTTAAGCCCTAAAAACACGTTCGGCATAAATCAAATTTAAGAATTTTCTGGCTTCAGTTACCAACATTCAAAAGTCTTATCAAACAATCATGTGTTGCCTATGGGTTATTAAAGCCTATCTTTATTGTCTGGAGTCTCTATCTGTATAGTTTTTGAGATCGACGCGTTCATACATGAAGATAAACAGGCAGACAGACGGGATCGTTTATGCACAAAACGACTATACTCTTTTTACCCATTTATTGTATTGTATAAAACAAAAGTTTAAGGAATTTTTTAAAAAGAATCGTAGTGGGAGTGTTATTTAACAATTCTGAATCACACTTACAAATTAACAAACATTTAAAAAAAAATTAAATGATTATTTTCATGTTATTGGAGCTGTTCGATGCTTCTCATATTATTTTTCATCCCTTATTTGCGTTTTCTACGTTCTTTTAATATATTGTATTTTCATGATTTTTTTGTACCAACTTGAGATGCTGTTTACCTGATAGCAGCCAATACCCTTGCAAGTCAATTACATCTTTGATAAATTAAGTGAGACAGGTTGACCTGTGAGCCAAATAACATCATCTTGTTAACTCAACACATAAAAGAAAGTTATGCTGTATTTTGTATTTTATTTCATGCTGTTGGCTAAGTTAAGTAAGTTAGATTATTATTACAATTCAAATTAACATTTAAAATATTCATATATATTTGTTTAGTATTTAAACTTCATCTCCATACAACCTAGTTTGTTACTAAGCCCAAAGAAAGGATTCTTAATGGTCGTGTTTAAAAAATCGTGTTCACTCAAGCTTATTTCCATATGATTATTACAACTAGTACTACAGGATACGGATGCGCAGGCCAGTTTATTAGCTATACAATCGTCAATAAGCCGCAATAATGCTCCTAAAGTAGAACTGGTACTGTATATCGTAGTGAAGGCACACTCCCACGCCTGCGTGATGCGGGAATCGGCAGCGCACTTTGCTTGTTGCAAATATGTGTTGAAGTTCTTGAGTGTATTGACAGTGTAGGTATTTGTGGTGGCAATCTGGTATTTGGATATGTTATTAAGCTTAGCTCACAAATATTGGCTTTACTTTATATAACTACTTACCGCAGTTGTTATGCACACTGTGTAGTTCAATCGGGAAACAGGGTTTCGTTTCTCACATTCGGATAGCAAGTTTTTTAAATTGCTAGAGTAAAAGCTTTTTAAGCTATTGTATGTGTTTTGCGCATTCGTCAAAATGTTATTGATATTGCTTTGGGCGGAGTTCGAGCAACTAATGAGAGAGTTTCGAACGGAAGCAGCTATCGGAATCGATGCGCTATAGTTTTGCACACATTGCTTGTGCCAAGAGTCGATCAATTCAATCGGATGAAAACGAGATTTGGCCTCCTCGAGCTTTATGTCCACCTGATCGGCTTGTACGGCAACAGCTCGTAGTTGCTGAATATAGACCTCACGAAAAATCACCAATTCATGCTCAAGCTTGTTGAGCTTGGCTTCATATTGCCTTTGGTTTTCTTCAATATAATCTTCCATATAGATCGTGACGTTGGAGGCTGACGAAGTCCTAAAAGCTCCTAGACAAATACAAACGGCGAGCACCACTAAAGTGTTCTGCATCTTGGAAGCTGTTCACAGTAATACTATATCTGGCTTCCGTTGCTAAACTGTTTTCAACAAATACGGGGCACATTTTATATCAGAGACGGAATTTCCCCCTTAACACAATCTGCAGTTATTTCACACTGGCCTTGCCTAAAGGCATATCATTTGTTTTTGCTAAAGGCAGTATTTGCTTTAAGCTCTTGTACTTCAAAGACAATAAAAGACATATAAACGCATGCAGAGGGTAAACATTTGTTTTTTTTAATGATATAATTAATTAGAGTGTGTACAGTACCGTTGTTGTCGAAAATCTTTTAATACACATACAAATAAACGTATTTAACATTGTGGTTTAACAAAACATGAATTGGGGTATAGGTCTAATGGCCTTGACTTAAGTCGTTCAATTCTGTTCTATAACTCTAAATGCTTAAGTTGTTTGGAAATATTGCTTAGATACACAGGGAACTGTGCATTAGTTCCAGTCTATAACGTATTCAAAGAGATCATTTGGTAAGCTGGCATTATCCATTTTCAATGCGAGTAAATGGTAACGTTGTCTTAAGAGGTGGGCCACATCTTTAGGTTGCCGATTTCTTGTAAAAATGCCCTTTTTATTACCGCCCACGCGCGTGAATGCTGCAAATAGATATAGAGAAGAATTTCAAGCTTTGCATAACCACTAGTGACAACTTACTTTGTTCTGTTTTGAAGTCGGCAAAGTTCCACACAAATTCACCAATAAACCATTTAAGCTTACGCAACCTATCGAAAGCTTGAAAGTGTTTTGAAAATAGTGTTGACTGATATTCCTCCGACCAGATAAAGGCAGGCAGCTAGTATACAATAACGGGCAATGTTCTTAAATTATTGATTAGTTAAATAACACAATGACCCTACTGTGTGATATCCTTCCAAAGTATCACCGCCATACTCGAACAAAATAATCGGTTTCTGAAAGTGATCCCGCCAATTTTTAGCCTCGTTATACATTGGATTCACAATCATGTCAGTGCGTCCAGCATTATGATACCAGGAGTTATAACGATTGAAGCCAATAATGTCCAAGTACTCTGACATCATACACTCAGAAGCCGTATCCACATTACTAGCAGCCGTCAGCGGTCGTCCGTGTGCTATGCCCCGTGTATAGTTGGTCAAAGCTCTATTATAACGAATAATCACTATGTTTTCCATTTTAAAGTACTTGCTTGATTACCTGAAATAGTCTCCCGCCAACTTCTTTTTTGTCCGAGGCTCGTTGGCTATAGACCAGGCAATTACAGATGCGTGATTTCGATCACGATGTATAAGCTGCTCCAAGGCGGACATGTGGTTAAGCAATAGTTGCGGCTCAAACAAATCAGTATTAACACTTGGGCACTCGTCAATGATCATAATACCATGTTCGTCTGCAAATTGCATGGATTCCTCAGAGTAGGGGTAATGTGAGGTGCGGTAGGCATTCGCTCCTATCCACTTTAGTAAATTAAAATCTCGTATAAGCACTGCATTGTCCAAACCTTTTCCGCGTATCTATCAACCATTTTCAATCAATAAAATCTTGTGAGTTGATTTAATTAACTTATGCGGTTGCTGTATCAAACTTACATCGGAATCTTCGTGCTTGCCGAATCCACGTAAATAGAGAGGCTTGCCATTGAGATATACTCCATCTGTGTTCCAGCTGAGACTTCGTATACCAACCGGCAGTCGATAGACATCTATTATCTCTTTATTTGTCTGTCCAATGGTTTCATCTGTTGATATTAACTGGAATTCTAGGTTGTACATATACCCAGGAACCGGGTTCATTAGGTAGGGCCACCAAGGCTTAACATTTGGTATGAGCAGAGTGCCATTGCGAAGATTCCGGTTTATTTGGTGAGCCACCACAGTTCCCAATTTGTCACGCAATTGCACAAGAACATATTTTGTCATCCCATCCAAAGCTTCTTCGTTGCCAACCCACAAGCGATAATCAATGCGTCCAATTTGATTGCTCGCGAGTTGAGTGCTCAATTCAACTTCGCTAATGTACGTTTGTGGGGTTGTGTAAAGGTGTACAGAGCGATGAATGCCAGCATAGTTAAAGAAGTCAAACGTGTATGTCTGCAGATAGGCGATTCCATCATCGTTGACTTGCTTAATTACTTTGCCTTGGGGGATCGTGCGGTTGTTAAGCCGATTATCTATCATAATAGTAATGCGGTTCTCCCTGTCGTAGTTTAAAAAACGGTCAATCAGTGCTTCAAATGGCAGATGACCAATGCTATGACATACAGCAAAATGGCCGTTAACCCAAACAACAGCATCGTAATGGACGCTCCCAAAGCGCAACCAAGCACGTAATCGATCTGTACGCCATCGTTTAGGTACAAAAAAATATCGCTCGTACCAAACTGTTCCAACGTGATCGCGTAATTTTTGATCTACGGTCACATCGTTGTAGGAGGAAGGCACTGGCATTAAAGTTAATTCATGCTTCGTTGCTTTAAGGCTTTGACTATACCACTTTTCGCGAATACCCTGCAGCGGATCGCTGGCATTGCTCCGTATCAGCCACCAAACACCGTCCAACGAGCGCACTTCCCGCGTCTCCGACTCCCGCGGATACAGAAGACCTACTGTTTGTGGTGGCTTAACCGTAGAGTAGTCAAATATGTATTCTTCAAATATTTTCCCGTCTTGTTGATCAGCCTCTGCCTGAATTTCCTGTAGATATGAAAGCCCCTCATTATCTTTTAAGCAAGACAAGCATCTATCGGTGAGGACGACGCTTATCATCCACAGGCATATTAATGTCCGCATTGAGATAACAGTATTCTGTGTTAAAAAATAAAACAATTTACAAAACTGTTTATCGTTATTCGCACCTGCACATACTTCAGCTTAAATTGCAGTATTGACGCAGTTCTCTGGTTTTTTTTTAAACATGTATGACACACATTCACACATATGCATCGCTGAACAATAGCCGCGATAACAAACTTTTACTTGGTGGTAATGACTGTAATACTTAGGACTGATAAACAACTTATTTGAGAACAATATTTAATCAACCGATGGATATACTTTCCTTCTCATTTCGGAGGTTTTTGACAAAATTTATAGCATTTACCTTCATTCGTAATATCGATAAGATTTCGATATTTATATAAAAAATTAGTTTTGCCTTATCGATATTCGGTGCGACATAATCGATATGCGTTAGAAAATATTGTTTTACTAGTATTTACTTTACAAACTTATAATTTGCTCAGCATACGCCGTACAGAAATTTACGGTTTTTTACAATTTTTTTTTTGTTTTAACACATTAATATTTAACATAAAAAAACAACACCGGTTTATAGAAGTGTGCATCGCAAAGGTTGGCCGCACGACAGATAGAATTTTTGGTCAATTGTTATAAAAACAGTATAAATATTTACAATACTTTCGCATGTACTTATGTAGATAAATTGTACTTTGTATGATGTCAGTTTAAGTGTTTCGCAGTCTAAGATCGTCATTAAAGCAGCATCTTCACAAGTCACTCGATTCGGGCTTACTGCCAACAACGTCAGCAATGTAGGTAAACAAATCACCTGGTAGGCTACACTGATCCATTTCGCGGCCCAGAGCAAAATAACGCTGGCGAAGTAGGTGTGCTGCCGCCTTAGGTTGGCGGGCCCGAGTAAAGACGCCTTTTTTATTTCCACCGACTCGCGTGTAAGCTGCGAATAATCACCGATAACATACGAATGTTAAAATGGAATTCTCAAACGATAGTATATACTGTTTGGTTTTACTCACACTGTGCTGTTTTAAAGTCGGCAAAGTTCCATACAAACTCGCCGATAAACCACTTTTTACGGCGCAAAGCATCAAACGCCTTAAAGTGCCGTGAGAATACTTCTGTTTGAAACTCCTCCGACCAAACATAAGCCGGTTGCTATAACACAACATTGAGTGACCTGCTTTAACATGACTGTTGTAAGTCTTACCAGGTGCAGACCCTCCAGCGTATCGGCTCCGTACTCCGCCATAATAATTGGTTTGTCATACTTCTTGTTCCAGGCTGTCGCCTCATCAATGACACGCTTCGTAACCATATCCAGGCGACCTGTATTGCTATACCATGCGTTATAACGGTTAAAGCTTATTATGTCCAAATAACGTCCCTATTTAATGTATGGACAAAAATTAGTGTGATAATTATAATTTGTCAGAAAACTTACCGCCTTGTCATCAGTTGAAGGCACTGCGATAGCTGCTGTAATTGGCCTTGTGCTATCTAAGGAACGTGTGTAGTTAGCTACAAATCTGAAAAAATGTTGTGCGAATTATATAAACTTAAAAATTAAAAATGCAACTAAAAAACAAACTGGAAATATGTGTCAGCATTTAACTGCCCCGTGCGCGGTTCATTAGCAATGGACCACATAACCACGCTGGGATGATTACGATCGCGATGAACCAACTGCTCAAGAGAGGACTTGTGCTTTAACAGTAATGCTTGGTTAAAGTTCCTACAATTGAAAACAACTTTAAATCAATTTAATTTATCTATGGGATTTCAAAAAAAGTAACGCACTCTGTATCCACGCTTGGGCATTCGTCGATGATCATAATACCGTAACGATCGGCAAACTGCATCGATTCTTCCGAGTATGGATAATGAGATGTACGGTAGGCATTGGCTCCAATCCACTTAAGAAGATTAAAGTCACGTGTCATCAAAGCATTATCCAAGCCCTTTCCGCGAACATCGGCGTCCTCGTGGCGTCCAAAGCCACGGAAGTATATTGGCTTGCCGTTAATAAAGAATGTCGTGTTACTCCAGCTTAACGTTCTAAAGCCAATATTCAAACGATAAACGTCAAGAAGCTGTTCATTGGCTGCATACAGTTTAATTTCAAACTCGTAAAGATATCCTGGTTCAGAATGCATAAGATATGGCCACCAGGGGTTGACATTATCGACTTTCAAAGAGCCCAGAAGTCTGCTATTTGAAGTGGCATTGGAGACTAGATTACCCTCCCTATTGTACAGCTGCAGACGAGCATATAAGGTATTATCCGCCTCGTTTGCAGCAGAGCCATTCACTACGATACTGTAATCGACAAAGCCCACTGGAAACGAAAATAGCGATAAGTTCAATTAAGGTGCTTTATCTCACTCCCACTCATCTTACCGCTGTTGTTGTTGGTCAGATTTGTTTTAATGTCGACTTCCTCAACGAACGTTTTCGGTGTAGTGTACAAATGCACGGAGCGGTGAATGCCTGCATAATTGAAAAAGTCAAATGTGTAGCTCTGAACTATGGTTACGCCGCCATCGTTGGCTACTTCAGAGATTTTGCCCTGGGGCACTGTTGTCTGGATCAAGGCATTGTCGCACATAACCGTGATGCGATTTTCTCCTCCATACTTGAGCAAATGTGTTACCTCAGTCTCAAAGGGTAAGTGACCCATCTCGTGTTTGACCGCCGATTGACCGTTGATCCACTGCGGACAAAGATTTAAAAAAAAAAAAATATTATTTTTGTTTTATAAAAATAAATCTTTTGTCAGTTTCTTACCACAAATGCTTCATAATGAACACTACCAAAGCGAAGCCATACTCGCTGATCATGCGCCCAAGATCGGGGCACAAAGAATTTTCGATCGTACCAAACCGTGCCAACGTGATCTCGCAACGTCTGCTCTGTTGTAATATCGTTGTAAGATGCAGGAACTGGCATTGGAATAGTTGGCATGCTCTTGCTTAAGTCATTTTTAAACCAACCATCACGTATACCCTGCGTTGGGTTCGTTACGTCGGAGCGCACAAAGTTCCAAATACCATCCAAAGAACGCACTTCTCGTGTTTCTGACTCACGTGGGTAAAGCATGCCACGTGTCGTTTCGACGTCTTTGTTAAGTATTACAAATGCTAATGTAAAATTCAAAACATAAAAGCCAAAGACCAGAGAAGTGAGTGACAGAGCTATAAGAAAAGAAAAATGCGTAAATAAAATAAGATTGTCTTAATTATTGCTGCCCGCAAAAAATACTACTGTAAAATGTAAATTTGTGACACGAGACATTGATATGACGATACACAATAATCAGTCAATAGACAAATCTTCTTAAAAACATATGTATATATAGATATGTCCTTCTAAGCAACGTTCATTACCATCAGTGAGTGGAATTGTCACATTGTAAGTTGTAGTTCAAGAAAAAAATGTTTACATTGTGTTATTCTTAATATTAACTTTATACTCACATTTGCATTTGTTAGGTTGAAAATCAGTGTGCGAAACGTAACGGAAATGAAATTGAATCTAATATTAATTGTTTGGTCTAACAACAATGTGTTTAAAGAAATTAACACTTGTTTATCCGATACACTCAAAGCATTTAAATTAAAACGCGTTTTGTAAATGGCATACATTAACAAAAACTTAAAAAAATGCATAATATTTGAAAAAATAAAAAAGTAAATATTTGCTTGCCAAGCATTTAAGTAATCAACAGGTGTAGCTGGAAGGAACAGCTGTTTTTAAGCGAACTCACAGCATGCACTTACACATATACATGTGCATAAAAGCTCTCTTATATTTTTTCTCACTTATACACAAACAAAATAATTTACTGCCGTGGTCATTTAGATAAAAAAAAACTGACAAAAGCAGTTTTTAAACCCGATTATTGGCATTTTGGTTTGAACCTAAGTCATGTGAAAAGTTGCCAGTACAATCATAACAAAAATAACTTAACTAACATTTAAAAAATCTCTTCAAGCCCATAATACAAGGCTAGCGATGACTCAATATGAGAGCTACTGTTGCTGCTCACTCGCTTGGCATCAAAAAGCACACTAAGGCCGTCATTTTTAGGGTTTTTGTCGCACATTTATATTTATCTTCTAATATGCTTATCAGCTGGCAAAGGCACAAACGCACACGCGCAAAAGCACAACAATGTAGGGAATAAAGCTTTAGCCGCTTGCGGGCGGACTGTTTTAAATGTACATCCAGGTAGTTAAATAATTATTGAAATCAACCAGACAAACGGAACAGATATCCACCTGTTGTTTGAATGTACTGAGTGATGTATTTTTTCCACTGAAAGTACTGCAATTTGAGGTGAGATGACTGTTTTTTACGGTAATTTAAAAATTTGGATTTTAAACAGACGATTTCTATGGATATCTGCTTACAATACTTATATGTAATCAATCGGCATTTGATATTAATGGTGTTCTTTACTTACACATTTCTCTAACTTAATGAAATTTGAGCTGCAACTGCAGCTATCCACTAACTGGTGTCGCTGCGTTACAGGCAGCTACATTTAAAAGGCGACAGAGTGGCAATTGAAGCGACTGCTTAAAATTCTAAGCACATTTCAATGAATTTTCATGTGTACTATGTTAAAAAATGCGGAGCATAGTTAATGCATTTGCATATGGTTTTTGGACTGTAAGTCCATATTAAAGCACCAACAACTTACCCCAGATTTCAAATTTCCGACACGTTATGCGTATCTTAAGATGCATTGTTCTACTGAACTGCAACTTGTGATTGGTCAATGCGAACTGAATTTAAATAAGCTATGCAAGCACCTTCACTCAAAGCGAATCCATCAGTGGAAAGCTAACTTGATGGGTTATATCATTACAAATGTATTCGTAGTCGAAGCCGCCGAAACTACCCATGGTGCCGTGAGCCAGTTTCTTGTGGCTTCTATAAAAGTCAGTCGAAAAGCAAAGTTGAAAATACTGAAACGCACGGCGGATGTCATTAAGCAAGGTAGCTGTGGATTGTATAGTGCCGTAGCCGCTTAAAGGTCGCAGCCGCTGATACCCCGGGTACGTTCTTTACCAGCTCCAGCTGGGTTTAAGCGCATGGACGGAAGCACCCGCACAACAACAACCCAATGCCTGAGCTACAGTCGGAGCCACAGCAGACAGAAGGCAGCCGAGTCGGCAGCTCTAAATGCATTGAATGTGCCCCTAATAAGGCACCCACATGATAAGCTGTGCGTCCCAAATCCAAAAGTCTGCTTGTATGGGGTCAACGACAGAAACAAAATTGACGATGACAACAATCACAACATAAACAGGTTTGAGCCGATTTGGGCTGCCAGGCAAAGGAACTAACAGGAGGTGCTAGCAGAGTTACGTTTCAATAAGTAAGTGCTTTTGGGTAAATTTGTTAATTAATTTTGATTAACCCGACAGTACATTAGGTTGTTGATGTCTTCAAGAATCTATTGTGCTTATCTGCCGGCCTTATTATAGCATATGTACATACATATGTATACTTCGTGGCAGCATTAATTTAAATAGAATTCCATTGTTTGTTTACAAATTAACAAAAGCTTTCTTTATTTTTTTTAAATGATAAAATTTAACCAATCCGAAAATCACTTTTATGATAAGTCTTTAAAATGTATGTATATCAAACATTGATACACAGGGTATGTTTGTTTTCAATTAAATTAATATATATTGTAATAAATTGTATAAAAAATTCAATAATACTATGTCAATTTACCCATTGTGACTATAGAATAACACCAGAGTTCTAAAATTGTTTCTTTTTATATTTTCTTTTTCAATTGAAATTTACGAGCACTCTCCGTTTCGGCTCGAATTGGCATACAAAATCATTTTTGCGTATTTGTATTATTTATTAATAACATTCAACATTAAATTAGTTTAACACTTTGCCTAAGTCCAATTCTCGCGATAAGAAGACGAAACCAAATGACGACGACAAGCTTGTCGAACGTACGCAGACTGACTGATTTCTAAGCTTGGACCTGGCTTGCAGCTATGGGACTTTTGTCAGTAGACTGTATGCACAAAAAGTGTACTGACGTACATGCATTTATTTATGTACATGTGGTGTTTGGCTCTGCGGTGTACGGGGTCTAAAAGTGTTTATCTTTGCATTTGGCAGGCGGGATTATTATGCTGCACCATTAAAGATAGTGTGCACACCATTTAGATTTGTAATAATCAATTAACATACACTCATAAGCTTGTAAGTACTTTTATATTTATATTAATACACTTAAATGTTTGTCAGGAGTCATTTAAACTATGAAGTTGTTTTCTTTTCGTTTCTCATGCAAAAACAGGGTTGTTAACTGAATGTAAACAATAATCATCTGGTAGGTTGTATGGCAACACGCGCTTGTACGATCTGGCATCTCGGTTCAATGTCTAGTTGCTGTTGACTTTTCTTTTTGTTAGATTAACGAGTACAGTCAAAAAACCGTTGTGTACAAATTTAATCATTAAAACTGCACTTTACTGATTCATATATATTTTTTTTTATCTTAAAGTAAACATTTTGTACTTATATGGTTAAATAATTGTTTGTCATATAGTGGTATAATTCGCCTTACAATGAACTGAAACACAGAAATAAATTTTAATTAAAATATTAACAAATGCTTCATTTTGGGAGACATACCAATGAATTCTGAGACGGGATCATTGTCACCTTCGCCCCGCATTGTGCCAGTTATTTCCTCGTTTTCGACCATTGGCAGAAAGAGCTGCACAAACTCTGCTGAATAGGGATGAGTGATTGTTTCAAGCACTTCTGTAACAAAGTAGCGAATCAGAGACACATCCGTATCTTCAATTGCGCAGCACTGTTTTATGTATCGCAAAACTGGAACGACACAGCCTCGCGTTAACAGATTAACCATGCGATCTAGAATCATTTTCTTCATCTCAAGTTGCACAAGAATTTCCAATTCATCCTGCTTTGACTCAAATAAGCGTATAAGGAGAAAAAGTATTTGCTGCTGTAATGTGGGATGTACTCCAGCAACTTCATCAAGAACTGCTAAATGCGTTGGGCAGCTGTCTGTAGATAGCTTAAAGTAAGATGGTTCCATAACAACATTTTCAACCCAACGGATAACACCAACGCCGACAACTGGAAATCTGCCAATAAAATTTTGTTCATGTATTTAGCATAATTACCTATTTGAAAATGCTTACTTTATACAGTTGTAGAGTGTCTGCAGCTCAGCAATAAGTTCTGTTGAGCCCTGGTCTACATTGCAGATGGCATGTGCTTTTTCAATTGCCTGAATAGTGCTCTTCAATTCATCCTTATTTAACATTCTTTCGGTCAGAGGGCGCTTCTTTGCCGGTTGATCAATAACAGATGAGGCATAGGCCAATAAAAAAACATATTTGGGCTTATGCTCCGGATTGATTTTTACACCAGCTCGAAAGAGCGCATCAACCAATAGTTCCAAAAACTGAGGATTCCGGATAAGATCAATCGGTGGTGGATCAGAGCCCGAGTAATTGCGAAACAGTACGGTTATATCCGCTGGATTTAAGGTATTCCGGGTTAGCATCGATGTTAGAGCCTGACATGCCTGAGGATATACCGCTGATCCATTCAGAGCCATTGTAATAGGGGTAACATTCTGATTGCTAAAAATATTTTTAAAAAATTAATAGTCCGTATCCAATTTATAAAAGACTTGATAGTTGTATATACTTTTGCAGAGCGTATTTAATGATTTCTTGGGATAGCCGCTTCATGTTAAAGCCACCTTTCTGCTCCTGACTTAGCACCTGGATCAGCACCTGCGAGTAAACATACGTGTGCTGACCATGACAAACCATACGAGCACACTCCTGAATAGCACCATGGACGTCATCGGGATTGTTTAAAAATTTGACTATTGATGTTTTGAGAACGCGGGAGAACACTTCGATTTGTTGGGCAGCCGTTGAGATTGATGTGATTTCACTTTGGAAACCAGCATCTGAAATTAGCTTGATCGTAAAGTTGAGCATCAGACAATCTGGATATTCTTCAGCTAGTCGATATATTAACGATCGCCACGTATAATGATCTATCATTTCCGTAAGCCAGTCTGGTGTTTCGCCCTCCTCAGTAAATATCGTATCCGCTTTTTTTGGATCAAACGATTTAAGAATCATTTCTTTCAAGTGATTTTCAACCATTGCTTGAACCTCGGTTACCTTCACCCCAGCTAATATAAGCCATTCGGCAAGCAAATTTGCCATCTGAGCTACCGCTTTATAGTTCTCAGACAACATGGAAATAACTTCTTCTGGTGATCCACCGGATTGAAAATAGCGCTTAAGTTGTGTGAAGATTCCTGGCTCCATAATATAATCGGGTGTTAGAAACTTTTCCAGGCATTCTTGAATCGTCTTTTGTGGATTGTCTTCATGCAGCTCCTGTGTTAAAAAAAATAATTTTTATTGTTTTAATCTGCCGACTTTTAGATTGGCAAAAATGCAAAAAAAAAGGTACCTCAGTATTTGTCTGTTGTTTTGCACGGCCCTGCCATCCAGAATCTTCATATTCTACCTCCATTTTAATAATAAACAACAAGCGTTCACGAATAAAACACTAAATACCTCGTCAATTTTATTTTTTGTTTGCATAAAATATATCTGAAGATTATCGAAGCAATGCGCATATCGATATGTTAATGACGGTGATGGTGTCAATATATTTACAAATAAAATCCATATTCGATATCTATTTACGACTTATCGTTGGGTACTCATCGTTGGTGTCAATATATTTACAAATAAAATCCATATTCGATATCTATTTACGACTTATCGTTGGGTACTCAAAAATTTGCAACATTTTCAGCACTGGAAGCCAAAGCGTACTACAAATCAGACTATTTTGACAAAAAAACCTCTTAAAAACAAAGTCGTTTAAAGTTGTTGGGTATGTACTTTAACACATATGTTTATCATTTGGTTTTAATATGAACTTACTTGTACAACTTTTTGGAGTAATAAGTGGTGCAGGAGAGAACTGGTTCGACGCGCAACAGCTGACACGATATTTATATATATGCCCAGCGGCTTCAAGACATTCAAATGGTGTAGAAACCATTAAATATTTTTAAAGTTCGCACAGAAGCAAACTATTTAAATAAATACGTGTATAAGCCACACTCATTATGTCTTTGGCCTTTGAACTGGATAATTCCAGTGGAAGCGCAGCATATCAAACTTTATCACAGGACCCCAGCAATACAGAGACAAACAAATTAAAGTCTACTTCAGTGGGAGCACCCGCGCATTCCCAAAAATACAGATTTTGGATGCGACAGTGTCGCCTTTACAAGTTTACAATTCTCATTCTCCTTATTTTGGTACTGCTGTCGTTGTTGGCACACCGCAAGTTACTAAATGTAAGTTTATATTCATCAAAAGCAGTTGCAGATGCAGACATATTTATAAAAACTTATTACTTCTGTGAGAAAGGTCGAGCAGGATACACCACAGACAGATGTGCACCGCACCCGACCTCTGCTTGATGCCTATGAGGATTTTAGTGCTATGCGTGCCAGCGATCTTAAGATGCGCATTGAAGAAATGCTCAGAATTAAGGTAAGTCCACTTAAATCTGGATTGATTTATTTTTTTGAAAATACATATGAGCGTCATATTGTTTATAGAGCACAGTGTCTGTGGAGCTGCGAGAACTGGAATCCCGTCGCCAAAAGCTACAATCAGATATCAGTCAGTACAACTTTAAAATTGAGGAGCTGAAGCAGGAGTTGCTGCGTGAGCAAACTGAACTGGAACGCTTAAAAATATCTGTGGAGCAGGCACAGGTAGCGCAACGAGAGGCTGTCCAGCGTAATACACCCGAACTAGCCTTGCCACGCACCCTTCTGGCAAGTTCTCTGCCGCGCAAAATGAACACGGTTAACAGCAGCGTGGCATCTGCTTGTGAGATACACAACTGCTTTGATCACTCCCGTTGCAGTCTTACCTCCGGTTTCCCGGTGTACCTCTACGATCCAGACATTTACAATGTGCAGCGTCCAGGTTATGACATTGATGGTTTTCTTAAAACGACCCTCAAACAAACTGTTGGTTACAATGCGCACATCGTTCGTGATCCAAAACAGGCCTGCATATACCTTGTATTGGTGGGTGAGGCTCTTTTGGAGCAAGATTTGTTGCGCAATAATCGGTATGCAGCACAAGAGGCTGCACAACTCCAGCGCTCCAGCACAGTTACCAACGATTCAGGAAGCTCTCATGTCGATATGCAAAAGCTGTACCAATTGCCTTATTGGGGCGGCGATGGACGTAATCACGTTTTGCTAAACCTTGCTCGTCGCGACCTGAACTCAGCACGTACAAATCCGCTGCTGCAGCAGAACACCATGCGTGCTATTATTGTGCAAAGCTCCTTTGATCGCGTTCAGTTTCGGCCCAGTTATGACCTTATTGTGCCGCCGATTCTTGGTCCTCCCGGTGGCGATGTATGGCAGGAATGCGCAAGTATGGTGCCCGCTCGTCGGAAGTATTTGTTGACATTTCAGGGGGAACTTCGACCAACATCATCTTTGTCAGCAGCTACCCAACCATTGGACGCCTTCATTTTGGATCACCTCAAAGATATGTCTCGTAGTGCAACACAAGATCAATTTCTAATGCAATTTCAATGCGTGCCTGCAACGGAGCAACAGGAAGCCGGTCTTGGAGATTGGACGCTTTGCGGTTCGGATTCCTCACGTAAACAGCTTCTAAAGGACTCTACATATGTCCTTATTTTGCCACCTTTAGGTGACCGTGTCAGCTCGACGTTAATGCTGGCCCGTCTCTACGAAGCCTTACGCTCGGGCGCTGTTCCTGTAATCTTGGGTGCTGATGAGTTACGTTTACCGTATGCGGAAACCATTGATTGGCGGCGTATTGCTCTGTTGCTACCTAAGGCGCGCATAACTGAGCTGCATTTCCTGTTGCGCGCTGTGCAAGACGCTGACTTGCTGTTATTGCGTCGCCAGGGCCGTCTGATTTGGGAACGTTATCTTAGCTCAGTGCAAGCTACAGTGGATACTGTAATAGCTAGCATACGCGATCGACTAGGCATACCGCCACGACCAGTGCCTTCGGTTGTTGCCCAGAGCGTCTTTAATAGCACCTTTATACCGTTGAAATCTGAGCCACCTGTGGGTATGGACACAGAGCCGGAAGAGTCTCTGGGTCCAATTGAGCCACCATATCCCAGTCCATCGTTTCGTCGAAACTACACGGTTTTGCGCATTCATTCAAGAGAGGCGTGGAATGACTGGATGGACCCGTTTTTTTTATACCCTCAACTGCCCGTAGATCCGGCTCTACCATCCGAAGCAAAGTTCATGGGCTCACACACGGGTTTTCGGCCTATTGGTAAAGGAATCGGCGGAGCTGGCAAGGAATTCAGTGAAGCGCTAGGTGGCAACTATCCGCGTGAACAGTTCACCATTGTCATTCTAACGTATGAGCGTGAACAGGTGCTTATGGACTCATTGGGTCGCCTCTACGGATTGCCCTATCTTCACAAAGTAGTTGTTGTATGGAACTCACCTAAGCCACCATTGGACGATCTACGCTGGCCAGATATAGGAGTCCCTGTCGCAGTAGTGCGAGCACCACGCAATTCTCTTAACAATCGCTTTCTTCCCTTTGACGTTATCGAAACAGAGGCCGTCCTTTCGGTCGATGACGATGCTCATCTGCGGCATGACGAAATCCTTTTTTGTTTTCGCGTATGGCGGGAGCATCGTGACCGTGTCGTAGGATTTCCTGGTCGGTACCACGCCTGGGACCTCAGCAGCAACAACATGTGGCATTACAATTCCAACTACAGCTGTGAGCTAAGCATGGTGCTCACTGGCGCTGCCTTTATTCACAAGTACTATATGTATCTGTACACCTATCATTTACCGCAGGCTATCCGCGACAAGGTGGATGAGTATATGAACTGTGAGGACATTGCCATGAATTTTCTTGTCTCTCATCTCACCCGACGGCCGCCTGTTAAGGTCACCTCGCGTTGGACATTTCGCTGCCCCACCTGTCCAGTGTCACTTAGCGAAGATGATACACATTTTCAGGAGCGGCATAAGTGCATAAATTTCTTTAGCCAGGTATTTGGATACACTCCGCTACTTAACACTCAATATCGCGCCGATTCAATTCTTTTTAAGACGCGAATTCCGCACGACAAGCAAAAATGCTTTAAGTATATTTAGTTTTCAGGACTCTGCCTTCACATATCAATCAACGATTTAGCGTACTTTTGTGCTGACTTTAAGAGCCCGAGTCTTTGCTTTGAAACACGTATTTACCTATACTGACTGGCAACTGGTTAGCTTACACAAAAATGTCGTAGAATTGATAATGGTATATGTAAATAGAATATTAAATATTAAAGCTGCCATATAGAATAGAAAAAATATGTAAATACGTTTCTGCTATTTTAAAAAATTCTAAAATCTATGTAATTAATTCAATAAGTTTGTAAGACTTAAAATTTGCTTAGATAGTATGGCCAATTCACTCAAATGACTTTATAAATAATGGCAGAAACTTATATTTAGGTTTATTGTATTGGTTATTTTAGCATATCTGTTGTTTATATTTAATTATATAAAAATAACGGCAATGCGCACATCGTGCGAGATCCTAATCAGGCTGGGTTTTAATGGTGGTAGGAATGGTGACCAGTTACCAGTATAAATGTAGTTCAGCAATGGGAATGCTTTTACTTCTATGTTCTCACATTTTTGATACATGATGGGTACTGTTTATAAATTACATGATAGCGCAAATAGACGTGTATTTATTAACAAGTAAGCATGTGTTAGAAAACTTTTTATGGTGACATACGACTTACAATGGTAGTTGGTCAACTCCTCTTTTCCTGGCACGTATCTCTTGTTAACATTAATATGTTTAAATGGTTATACAAACAAATGTTTTATGTAATTTCTGATACTAATTAACGTTACACGCGAGTAACTGAGTTGAGACGTTAAACGAAAAATGGATTTTTATGAAGGGTTTTTGTTTAAGTTACATATCACAATAAAAATAAGGATGCATCAACATGAGGAGAGCAAAACCAGCAAAAGCTTATTAGACAAAAAGCCATTGTATAACATAGTCATAATTTTTACATACTAGTATTACATATTAACGTTGAATTCAATTTTGGTATTGACAAAACAGGAACCCTTTGCTCCACTTTGATTGACAACAGTCCTTTTTGTAAGTGCTGATTGATAAATTGATTAGAGATGGTTCAATAGGCTAATGCTCCTGTAGACTTAATTTTAGCGCCTGTTCGATCATCTCCTGCTCTCGCTGCCTCTCTAGCTCGTACTTTTGCTGCTCCTGCTGTGATAGACGCATTGCCATGGCCAAATCCGAGTCCATATAACGAAAACCACCATCGTCATCATCCTCGGAGACTGGCGAACCACTTGTATTGCCATGCGCTCCCAAAAACGACTCGTGCAGCACACTGTGAATAGAAAAGAGACACAACACGCGCAGATACAAAGCATGGATAAAATGATTGCTAGCAAAAAGAATAAAGTTGGGAGAAGGGAAATGAAATCTATTTAAAAATCTTCTTCATGTATTTTAGATCGTTTTTGAATTGCGCACTGGCGGAGACAGAGCGGCTGCGCTGAAGCTTAGTGTCTTTCGAGGGTGGCGCTAAATGCTTGGGCATAGAAAATTGTGAATAGTGCCCATGATTGGGAGCTGTCATAGCGCAGGCACTAGCACTACGTTACGGCACGTATATTATGAACAAACATTAATAAAGGAAATAAATCAAGGTGGAGCTTACCGTTGTAGCTGTTCGTCATCCTCTGGCAAAAGCTCGGAGCCAACCGCATGTTGTTGACCGCGAAGCACCTCCCAGATGTCTACCTTATCGGAATCGTTGTCTAGGCCACACGCACCTCCGGTGTTGCTTGTCTCTACCAAGCTTTGCTCGATTGCGTATTGCAGCATGTCGTCTTCATCAAGTGGCATCTGGCGACGTGAATCAGCGCCACGACTAGCATAGTGACTGGGTATATCAAAGCAACGATCATCCACAAGACATGTAATGCGATCTTGCTCCTGCAGCGTAGTCACGTGTTCTACTGGCGTAGTCATTGCAAACACGTTGCCAAACGTGATGCAGGCGTTTAGCACATGGAAGAGCGGTATTTCCACCTTGACTGGGAATCCAGAAGGTAGTTGCATTGTTATAAAGTCTTTTAATTTTGACACGTGTGGGCTGGCCATTGTGGACATGAGATCCAGTATTGGAAGTACTTGTTCTTGCAGACGGATGGGATGCTCCTCAGCAAGCCACAGATTGGCTTTAAAGCGTTGTACCTTCGTACTTAAGTTCGTCGGCTTGCCAATATCTCGACCATGCAGGTCCACTTCTGGACTAAAGTACTCCTCTGGTGTGACCGAATGGGGCGTGCTTGCCCCCGAGCCGCACGCGCTACTTTTGTTGCTCCCAGCTTGAACACTCGGCGAAGCACGATCTCCATTCTCATTGCAGGCAGCTTCAGGATCTACAGATCCGGGCGCCACAACACCTGTGTCACCCGAATGAGATGACTAATTATATAAACAAAGATAGCACATTCAATTAAAAGATTTTTAGCCATCGATATAGACTTACACTGTCTTTAATAGCAGCCGCATCTGACGTGGTACTCGCGTATTCTTCGTCGGTAATTCCTAGGAGGCTATGCAAAGGCGTGCGTGCTGTTTTGTTCTGTGAAGAAATTAAAAGCCGTTTAATAAATTATATTATTATTTGTCTAAATTGCTTACCCTAATCTGCTCCTCGCTAAGATGATCCATTCGGGTTTTAGTCACAAACTCGACGTTGCTAGCGCCGTACACTTTGCAGTTAAAGCCATTTATAATCTCGGTTTTTTCGCTTCGCCATCCCCAAATACCGGATTTGTTACGTTCAAAACTAATCTTTTCCATTTCAATGTTGTTTGTAATAACGGGCGCTGCAAGACGAGCTCGGACCGTCCCCAGCGGCGGTGGTATAGCAACAATATCGCCAATATCGCTGCTCATTTGTTCCACCATCACCTCGTGGGTGACGTGATCAATTTCAATCATTGTAGCTGTTTCCTCTAATAAATTATTTTGAATTTAAAAAACAAGGATCCATTGACAGAATATTTTGGTAAATATTGCACTTACTGGCGCCTTTAAAAATGTATGAGCGATTGCCACGTTGCCAGGTGTTGTTGTCGAAGCCAAGGAGCGTTGTGTCGATGCGCACATTGGCACCACGCTTATATACCTTATAGGTGTCACTGGGACAGAGACGGGACATTAGCGGCACCCACGACGTGAACTCCCATTTCATTTCTATGTAAAAGTCCGGTGCGTCCAGTAGGTGTTGTAGTAGTTTCGGCACATGTGTCACTCTTTGAACATGGCGCTGCAAGTCGCGTACCTCAATGATGGCAGTCAGTATATCAACATCGCCCGTACAAACGGCTTCCTGAACAACTGTATATGACAATACAAAAATATATCAAAAAGGCAAAAGCAATATGACAGACACAAACGCAAAGCGAAATAAAAAATAATGACTTACTCGACCAGCCTGCATGCTCATAGGTCGCATTGCATTTTGCTGCTAAAAGGCACTTTACACATTGGAGATTCGCTAGACGCACGGCCAACATAAGAGGTGTGCGGCCCCGTGGATCGATTTTTTCCTTATCAATCTAAAAGTTAAGCTTTATGAGGAACAGTGTTTTTGTTGTTGCTATCGCAATCATCGGCAAGTCATTAAGGCACTAATTTAATTAGTATCGCCAAAGCACACATCCACCTCCACCTGTCCCCGACTAACATAGGCGGACAGAGTGTACATACATCGCCTCACAAACTTACAAACCTGCTTTGTTTGCAACTGTTGTTGCAGCTCCTCAGCGTTGCCATTCCAAATCTGCCAGTGCAGCGGATATTCTAACTTTACCTCGTCCAAGCTCTTCATCCTCTCTCTCACACTCACTCGTTGCGGCGCTATCGCTGTGTTTTACTAATAACTAACTAGAGTTGTATTGAGTTGTTCGAAATACGTTCGATCGAACGACTTACTAAACTGAACACACGAACTGAATCTTTGACTGTAGCTCATTTAGTTCATTATTGCAGTAGCATTGTTTGTTTACGTCGCTCGTTTAATTTAACATATCACACTACTACTGAGATAATATAAATAAATGTGTGTGGTTTGACGTGCTATTTATTACAAAATGCTAAAATTACAAAAATTAATAGCTCAGAAATCGGACAACAGGGCTAATTGAATGTTTTAACTGCAGCTTTCTTTCACAATCTATAATACAACTTTAAACACTATGAGCTCAGTTGGTTTAAATACAATTTGTAATATTATAAGCTAAGCAACAAAATAACATTTTAACATTAAATTCCCACTAGAAGGCAAAACGATAGTCAATTTTATAAAAGTAATCGACAAAAGACAGGATAAGCTAGGCTTAGTTGGCGTGCATTAAATTCAAACAGACGACCTATCCAAAATGGATACCACTTTTATTTCAGATATTTCATCTGTACTCTGAATTGTTAATATCTTATCAGTTTACAAAATTGTTATCGCGCATGTAATCGAAAATTCTGCTGAAATCAGCTGTTCTCTTATAAGTGTGCACACACTGGAAACTGTTCGTGCAAAAAAAAAAATAATCCAATAAAACAAGATTACTAAACACATTAATTTTAACCCAACATTATCAATATACAAGAAGACGTGATTGTGTTGATTTAAGTTCAACTCATATCATTATACATTTACCGTTCTGATATATTGTTTGATACTAATGCATAAATTATTTTAAATTTCCCAAATCCTCAACATACAAAGTTAATTACTTAAAAAAAATGGTCAAATGCATGCTTGCATGCAGGCATAAGCAGAAAATATCCATTACAAGCACTTAATTTTATATGTAAATTTCAAGGTGAGAATCTAAAGCACTTCATTTTGTGATGTCCTTTAAATAAATAATTTTCTTCACAGTGTGATTTGAATATTACTACCTTTGGCACGTACATACAAATTTACAAAAAATAAGCCGGTAAGTGAAATTATATGTCAGTCCAATTAGTTATAATTGACGCATAAGGCAACAAGTGCATAAAAACGTAATCATTTAAAGTAAATTCAAATTAAAATACGAAGCACACGATCAGCTGGCCGGCGAGGTACATAGCGATAAAATACTTTAAAGAATGAGTGGTGGTAACAAGAAAAATGCTCTTGTGCGACGAAAACTTTGTATTGTTTTGTTTTTGGGTCAATTAGTCACACATGGAACCGAACTTTAACGTTCGTTTTTACGGTCAATCTCATTTAACGCTCTTTACTATATTGTATGTATTGTTTGAAAAAACTAATGATTTAACTAATCTCGTATAAAGTTGCCTTAATTTATCAAATAATACTGTTGCTCATGTGTTAACTTAATATTGAATTCTTTTCACCATATTGATGTTAATAATTAATTTTAACTTTCTTATTTATTGATTTCTTTTGTTCTTGTTGTTTCGACTCTTTGCAGTTATGCTATTTGCGCGCAGGCGGCATTTCTTGAAGAGGTGAATTTTAGTGTTTGTAGTGTAATTAACGTTTCACTATTTTGATGTCATTAAGTAATTTTAACGCGCCAAAGTCTCTTCGACTTTGTCTTTATCATACGAAATTTGCTTCCAAATGTACGTGTATTTATGTATACATATATTGTGTGTATATGTAGTTGGTTAGTGATTGTGGAATTCTGCAATCGACCAGTCGACGAGTCATACTTATGTTATCTCTTTCTTCATAATTAAAATAATATTGTTGTACAGGACACATTACTCATTCATGTGTTACTAAACGTAACAACTTTAAAGACCCGTCTTCTGCTTAATCACTAACCAAGTATTCAATTCATTTTTTTTTTAGTTGGGCACATGCATGCTTATATATCGGAATACATGTTTATTTTTTGTAATGTGTATTTTAAGCTAATAACCAAGTAACTTTGTTTTTTTTCTTCCCAACGTTCGGCTAGACGCTTAGTGCGTTCGTTAAACTCTGTGAATCGCATAGGCACACATACACAATCAAAAGTACTATTTTGCACAGTCAACCGAGGGAATTAATCAATATTGCTCTGCTAAAATTAACAACGGCTCGATCGCTCGAACCTTTACAAAATAGCTATATTAAAGGAGAGAGCTCGTCTGTCAATTGCATTGCGAACAATGTATGAGATTCATAGGTGTTTAAATTTAGTTTTCTATGCAACAATCATTCCCGGAACGATCCTCATTAGTTGGCTGACTGGGCTGTAAGTATTTATGCTCGATTGCAATTATTCGTTATCACCATAGAAGAAAAAAATTATAATAAATATTTTGAATTTAACAAGGAAGCTTGCTTCCTGTGACATATTATTAAACATATAGAACATTTAATATATGATTTATTGTAGTATATATCATAAGCTTTTGTATTATTGGTTTTCTTTATTATTTTACAACTGTGAAAATGTGCATCGTGGCATAAATATTAGGTACTCCCAGAGATTGCAATCCCTACAGTGTTCCGTATCAGTCCCTCTTTAGAGTGTTGACATTAAATACATTAATCAAACTAACATTTGTAATTGTACAAATACTCAGACACATACATACACACACACTTACATACATTAATAAGTTAAAAATAATTTGTGATTTGAAATTATGTATGTTTTTGTATCCTGTTTAATGTGCTCGTTGAGGACAAAATTTTAATTTGTAAAATAATGCAATTCCTTCACAGAGTCGGTTTGCCTTTCCTGGTTATAGCCCTGCTGCTATTTCTCGCCGTTTTTGTACTGCTGCCCTTGGCCTTCCGCTCATCTGTGACTCTGCAACGCGGCATACTCTTTCTAACGTTCAGTAAGTGTGAAACCTTTTAGTGTGTATCGAATTTATGCATATTTGAAATATGTTTTCTCTTTATAGTCACCTACCCGAAGGGACTTGACCTTACCAAGCCAGCCAGCATTGGACTGTATGCAACACGCAACTTTTACATTACAGTCAAGGATCATGATAACGACGAAAATGGTGTTCGTATTGGTGTCTGGCATGTGCTGCCAAAGAATGCAGTTAATCGATTCAAACGTGAGTTGCATGTAGAGGCAGCGTACGAGGAAGAGGAAGAAAAGGATGATACTTTAGTGGTGCCGCCCCAACTCTCAAGTGCGTCCAGCAAAATCGAAGGCAACATCATGGAGCTGGAAAAGGTAGCTCCTTCTTTGCGCGCCGAATTTCCAGTAGTAGTATCGGAAAATGAGCAACTTTTTTATGAGCGTCTACTACGCGTCCCAGGCGGCACCGTGGTTCTGTATTTGCATGGTAACACTGCCACCCGGGGCAGTGGCCATCGTTCCGAAGTGTACAAACTGTTACGACGTCTTAATTATCATGTCTTTTCATTTGACTACCGCGGCTACGCGGATTCTGATCCTGTGGCGCCCACGGAAGACGGCGTCGTACGCGATGCTCTGATGGTTTTTAAGTATATTTCCAATTTAACATCGAATCCGATCTACATATGGGGCCATTCTCTGGGAACAGGTGTAGCCACACATATGTGTGCAAAGCTGGCGAGTCTAAAGGAGCGCACCCCGCACGGTGTCATCCTTGAGAGTCCATTCACAAATATTCGTGACGAGATTCGACTGCATCCTTTCTCGCGACCGTTTCGCCACTTACCTTGGTTTGAGTTCACGATCTCTGAGCCCATGTATACCAACAGGTTGCGTTTTGAGTCTGACAAACATGTGAATGAGTTTCCCCAGCCTATAATGATTGTTCACGCCGAAGACGATGTTGTCGTGCCATTTCATTTGGGCTACCGGCTTTATCGCATTGCGCTGGATAAACGCAGTCGTTCCTGGGGCCCAGTTGAGTTCCATCGCTTCGACCGTACTCATTCCTACGGCCACAAGTATTTATGTCGTGCACCTGAGATGCCCAGTCTGGTGAAAGACTTTGTGGAGAGCTATCGTAATGCGATATATTAGACAAGTGCTGCGATGCTGGTCGTAGTTTATTATTTACATATGTAACAAAGATATTTTATTATTTTTTACCGCCGCAATGTTACTAAATTTATTACCGCATAATGCATTCAAATTAAAATAGTCATAGGATACCGAATTAATGACTGGATTTTATTTCGTGTTTAATGTTTCCCACATATTGCGCCCTAATGACTAGTGTGTGCATACCACAATTTTGTTTAAAAGGCAAATGTAGGTTATCGAAAACACATAACAAACATCGATTTTCAAACAACAGTGATACACTCGTCAATAACATCTGAGCTGCTGTTAAAAGTTTATTTTGATTTGTGTGGTTAGTTATCAGCAAAATATAGCGTTATTGACCCATATAATTTTTGGAGGGCTGCATATTGTTTTATTTCACCTAAGATAATAATTTGAAACTAAACTACCAAACACGGCTTTTTGTTTTCAAAATCGGAACTAAACATTTAATGAAATGTTATGTTAGTATAATTCTGTTACTGTTAAACCAGGGCTACCCTCATGCAATATTTTTTACATCAGATCAAATATGGCGCTGGTGTGTTGTTGTCGCTGTCGCAATTTTGGCTAATATTAATTCGCGTTCATCGCGTTGTGTAAAAATCCCGAAAATCACAATTATTATCTGGTCAACAAAAGCAGTATCAACCGCTGAATAACAACTGTGCAAAGTTCCTTTTTATTCTACATTTAAAACAAAATTTGGAGTTGCAGTACTAAACGAAGTAGCCGAAAAAATTTTGTGTCTACTCCTTGGAAAGGAGTTTAGATATTCGCCCTTCGTTCGTAGTGTTGTGTTTAAGTGTGGATGTGTGTTTGTTTGTGTAAGTGCTTCTATGCTAGTAAAGTGCTTCCAAAAACTGATTAATTTTAGTTAGAAAATTGTGGCCTCTTTTCTGTCACAACAAAAGAGGAAAATTATAGGTACAACTTTACAAAACGTTGTCGAAACCCCGAAACTAAAGACCAACTTGCAGTGAAAAATTTTATCGGCAAGAAGGTTTGCTATACTTGCCCGCCGCCGCTCGATTTGAGTGTGTGTGTGTGTGTGTGCGTCATTGCTGATTGCAGTAACAATAGCAGCAGCGGAAAAAAGGGAGTAACTGCCAGGCAACCAGGCAGCCGAGACCAACGCCAACGCAATTTTACTGTTAAGTTGAGCAGAATGTTGTGGTAAGTTTGTGTTAAGATTTTATTAACTTATGTATAATCTGCATCTGCTGATTTTAGGAGTCAGTTTTCGAATTGGCCCTGTCGGCGACCGCTGCATTTTCTGCGCATGTTTTTTCCTATGATTTCCGCTTTTTGCTCCCTTTTGAGCGTGGCGGCTGCTGTTGCTGCTTTATACCTACTCCCCTTTTTCTTCTTCTTTCACACAACACGCCCTTTTTCTCATGCGTCTGTGTGTTTTTCGTGTTAATTATGTCAGTTGCAATTTATTTAAATTTACCTAAATTAAGCACAAGCAAAGTATTATTTTAATCATTGTGACTACTCTTTGAGCTGAATGGAAAATTTAACAGCTGTCATGTATCCAGCGTTTAAACCAGTTTTTGCATTCATTTTATACTGTCTGTTTATTTGCATGGTAGTGTTTGTGCCAGCTGTGTCCTGCGCCAGCTTAAGTTGTTTTTGTTGTCGCATAGTCCCTTGTCTTCTCCACCGCGCTGACCGCTTTCTTGTTTCTCTTAGCATGTTTTGTTCTGTTAGTTTTGCTGGGCGCAGGCTCTGTTATTCTTTTTACTTTTTTTTACTTATACTTTTTCTTCTTGTGTATGTTGCCAAACAAACAAAATCTATCGTTGCAAATTTGAGAGTGTGTGTGCGTCAGTGAGAGAAAGAAAAAAAGAGAGGGATAGAGTTACAGTAAGAGAGCAAAGACGCGGGTGGGGCTGTAGATGTTTTTGCTTTTACTTCTCTTTTATCTTTATCGTGTTTGTTTGAACTTTAATTTATGCCAGCCAAAGTTGGCTTTGGTTTCTTTAAATGTCAATGCACCACCGGGGCCCGAGTCGTCTCGTCGGCCTCCCCACAAATATTTCTTTTCTTGCCCCTTCCTACAAAACGACAGACAAATTGCATCACTGGAGTTGCCACATGACTCACATTTTATTTTCTGTTCGTTCGCTGCCAAATGAAGCGGGCCAAACACCCGTAGCTCATATATACATACCACACTTTAACAAAATAGCCCAAAACCAGTTCAAAAACCTACCAAACACCGCCACCAACGAAATCAAAGTACATCGTTAAATACTTAGGCTCGCAAACTTAAATTTTTTTCTGTTTCCTCGTTTCGCATTTACATCAATGCTTTTCGGTTGTGTTGTTATTGTTAATGCTAATGTACTGTTTAACTTCCAGTGTTGCAAAGCTGCTGCTGTTGCCGATACCAAAATGGTTTTTTTTTTTTATACTAGTGAATAATGCTGCGTCATTAAAAACGTCCATTCGCAAAAAGCAGCTACTTCTGCATGAATCTTAAAAACCATTAAAGTTGAACGAATGAAAGTTGTAAGCCTAGTTCTTCCACCCAGTAGCCGCCATAGCTGCAATTGGGGACGCAATGCAGAGATTAGATAAGAATTAAAACCAAAATATATTGCACACATGGTAAACTGTTGTTTGTTTTTTTTTATCAGTCCTCCTCTCGATATCTTAGCTCCCTTTTTAGTGCGTATTTAGTTGTTGTTTACGCGTAAATTTTGGACTTTGATGATGACTAAAACTTTAAATAAAAGAAATCAAAGAAATACATACAATGCAGGTTTCCTTTGTGGCTCACCTCCGCCTTTTTCTACGTTTTATTTATTTGTCAGCAGCAGCAAACTGCGACTGAATGTAGTGAATCATACATTTTCTCATTTAACTTGATTTATTTGTTACTCAATTTCTGGCGCGTCATAGTAATTGGCTGTATGCAGGTTAATGCATTAAAGTCTCGCTGTTACAAATGTAATTATCATTTCCGCATACTCTGCGATCTTTACTGACCCTCCACCTACGCTACGCATACCTATATCTAATGCCGCGAATTTAAAATGCCGGTAAGTAAGCTGTGTTAGCCTCATCTTCTCTGTATATTTATTGATTTATTGTGGATGGGCGGCTAGCCAAGTAAACAACAGTTACCGCAAGCTTCCTTTCATTTGTTGGCCACACTTTGTTTGATGACTTAATTACAACAACAATTGCATTGCTATGTACCGAAAAGCTCCCTAGAAATCATATGTTTTTATAATTATGGTGCGCTAACGTAACTTGCATAATTCATAAGCAATGATGTGCGTTTGTCGGATGCATGAGACGTGTTTGGATTTTCATTTAAATAAATATACATAGTTCTTAACTTTGCTGCTATGCTTATCATCCAGTTTCGCTTAAAGAATTATATGGCCAAGCTAACAAAAACCAACATAGTTAGTGCTCAATATTGACTAGTCTTTTTAGTGTGCTAAAGCCGTTAAAGGAAGCATCGCAGATTATATGCTCTATGCACATGAATGCCGATGAGTATAAATCTTAGTTTAAATACATAATGTACTCACATGCGTGATAAATAAATACCGCTTATATGGCATAAATTGTAGATACTCGTATATGAACAGCAAAGATAAGTAGAACGGAGAACGAATTTTGCTTAAGTGGCAGCTTTTCAGGCGGTTCGTTCCATTGTCTTGGTTGCTTCGGCTTTGGCTTTGGAGGCCAGCGCATTGTCTCAAGTACAAACAGTCAAACAGCACACACATGATATCAAGAACAACATCATTTACAGTCCTAAGCAGCACACATACCTAAACTCAGCACAAACACGTATATACAAAAAAGAATGCAAAATATATGCCATGAAATTTGAGTTAGAATATCAGTTGTGTAGACTCGGCGAAGTTAGGCAGATGCAGATTTAAGGTTATTCAACAAAATTCTTCTGTTTTTTTAAATCGTTTATATTTGAATTCAAAATTGTATGAATATGTATGTTTTACTCTCTACAGCATTATTGTATGCACATTTGTACATACATAAGCTTACCGTTAAACTTTTCCTTAAACATGTTGAATATAAGAGAAATCACAAACAATTGTTTACGGCCTAGATATGTAACCACAACATAGACAAAGATATTAACATACGTTTGGACTGTATTGCGGCTGACCATCACCTTTAGTTCCTTTTCCCTTTTGATTTAATCATGATCTACAGCTTTTTTAGATTTAATTTCGATTTTTTTAAGGTATACAAGCAAGACAAAAATTGAACTGGATTCATTTTGTTATTAAATTACATTGCAATATCAGACCAAATCGTCTTTCTCCATATGAGCTGTAATTTTGTTTGAAAAAAATCCTATATATTCCCATTGAACTGACGATGAGCGACCTTCTAGTTTCCCACACCATAGTCCGGACGGGAAGTGCCCCATACGCTGATATAATACAAATCTTGGGGTAATAAGAAATATGAAATTAAAACGCTACACTGACCAAAGCTGATATCGAGTCAATAGCAGCAAGTTGTTTTTCTTCTCTTCAATATAGCTTTAGTCTTCTTTTCAGATTAATGCACTTTGCACTGTATTCTAAAGTGGAATTGCAAGCACTTGAAGTGCTTCCGATGGGTCGGGCAGTGAGAATGGAAATTTTACAGGCGTCCAACGGGTTTCGTTTTGATTTTACTTGCTAAAAGCTGGCTAAGCAAGGTTTTCTTTTCGTTTTGATTGCACAAAAACACTTAACCCCTTAGTCACACACACGGTCACGTTACCTCAGTGCCTGAACTTCTATAGAGATTATTCCTTTAACTCTTGAGACAAGCATGCAGTCTTTGAGTAAGAGCATTTTGTTTACAAGTAACCTTTTGTTTTACTATTTGAAAAGTATTACAAATGTGAATACCTAATAATTCTAAAAATATGTAACAAAATGATTAATAATTTAAACCAAAAGAAGACGTTATTGCCCTGGAAACAATTTATAAAATACAGAGTGTGTTAATCTCGTTTAAACACGTACTTTTTGCTTTTAGACATCTGTATGTGTATATTATTGTTTGGAATTTTGCATTAAATTGCTGTTTTCCTTCGCTGCCAGCCTTCACAAGCTCATTTCCCTCCCCTTATTCCATTTGTCAGCTGATGATATTAAGATTATGATAGTTGTATGTTCGCTTCTCACTTGAACTTTGTGAACCGACTGCGTGTCCAACTGGTTGCTAGATGCAGTCGGGTCTCTGTCGAGTCTTATTGTCGGGAGTGTAATGTAAAAAAATAATTTTTTCGCTCTTTTGTTGTACCCCATTTACTTAATGTTTGGTTGTAATTGAAAATTTGTTGCATCTGTAGCTTCACAGGGCAGTTGAAAGTAAAGGTTGGAGAATTGTGCATCGTGTACTTACATAAAAATATTGTTAAAATTAAAATATATATATTTAAAGACAAAACAACAGGTTTGATTGAGTTTGATTTATAACATTTGTACATATGATACTGAAGTAAATCAACTAAACAGAATATGTGCTGCAAAAAGAAAAGGGCAGTTATAAATACAACGGTCCAATGTGTGGCACACATTTGTAAAACGAGTTGTAGACCAATATGGGTTAAGGCCTGACTGCAAATACAACAACTTAATATCTAATAAATGCAAAAACATACTTAATTACCGGCTAAGAAACCATAGTTTGATGTATTACCTTGATGCTTGGCTGATCACACCGTTACCAATCATTGATATGCCTTTTAGTGTTACGATACATATTTTATGGATTTGGGTATATCCCAGCAGCAGCACCAGTGTTTGGCAAATCCATCAGGGAGCTGGGATTCAATTTGTGCACAAATCAGTTTTGGATCAGCAAAAACAACCTATAAACACCTCCAGTATCAGTATCAAATGTACACAGTTAACTTAGGCACCAATAATAACCCTATACACAAAATGTCGAACTCATTTCGTGTTGTATAAGACCGTTTTTGCCGGCATTGCAAAACATTTAAAGAGTCGCGTTGACTTAAATGTTGTCTTTTGAATGTGTCATAGCAAGTCTACCGAGTCTCCCGTGCAAATGGGAGTTTCCATATGCAATGAGGTAACACATTTTGTTATTGTTATTGTTAAGAGTGCAAACATTTGCGTCCATTAAAAAAAGAAAAACTGAAATTAAGCACGAAACAGGGTTGCAAATTGGAAGGGCTTACCGACACCATCCCCAGCGAACCGCTCTTGTTAGAGTCATAAAATTCCAGGAAATTTGCTTTTAATGAATAAGTGAAACGTGTCCTAATCTCAAGCTAGATTTGTGTTAGTAAAAAGTATGTTCAGTTTGTACAAACAAATAATTTTCGCGGTAAGTTCGGTTCGAAACTAAAAGCTTAATGTCTGCCTAGCTGTGTGATTTATTTTGACCGGCTTAAAATTTAACACCCCCATGGATCCCAAGGAAGCGAAAAGTTTATCGAGACGTTTAAGGTCAGAGACAACAGCTGTTTTCGAGTAAGGTTCTAAAAACCCTTACTGAGCTCATCATATTTCACTTGTGTTTACGAAATTTAACGTTTTAATTGCCTGTCAACAAGGGGATATGATCCTGCCTGAAGAGGGGCAAAGATTTATGAAGCCGTACATGTGCCTGGTGCTGTGTCCTAACAACCACTTCTTTTCAATGGCTTAATGAAATTTGATTGTGAAGTTTACTCGTGAAATTTAACTTATGAATATGGATTCTTTAATTAACATTTGTTAACAGATATACTTGCATCTTTACTTTGTTTTTTGCAATAATTTATTTATTTTCGATGCTTTCAATAACAAGGCTAACGCTGGAGTAACGAGCGGGTTTACTGCGACAATGATGCTTAAGGGGCAGGTTTTCAATATTTTTAATGTTATTTAAAAATGTTAAGCAAACTATTCACACGATTTTTGTTATGGTAGGCTAATCGAGATATCGTTTATTTACTCCACTTGCAGATCTCACAAATAGAAAAAACAACAGAAAACAAAGAGACGAGCACCACCTGGTGAAATACGAGGGAAGCACAACAGGCCCGTTCCCATCGCTAGAAGTACCGCAAAATTTTCCCCTAAAGTATCAACAAAACCAAACCAGAACGAAATGACGTAAGTTACACATTGAGTTTGGATACACATGTATGTATATGTGTACACATTGAGAACATATTATGTAACTTAAAAACACTGTAGCAAAATTGTCGCCGAGACGGTAATGTTTATTAGCATTTGATTTCAATGAAGGACATTTCAATTATATTTATGCCTACTCCGACTTTTTCACTTGCCATTTAAATCGTCGGTAGCCTGTCCGATCATAAATTGGGTGGTTAACTCAATTGACAATATGACGACGATGCTGATATCGATGTGTGCTCACTACTTTAAGACCCAGTGTAGTCTTCTGCGGTTGCGTTAATGTGATAGCAAAAGTTTATAGGTCATCCGGTAATTTATATGTGATATCATGCCCTCAGGTCCTTTGGGGCTTTACTTTGTTAATACTCGTAATTTGTTTGCGCTGTTGACGTTTTAGGCAAACAAGGTGTGGCCCATTCGGCTGCTTTCTGTCTTGTTTGTCAATGTTTGCTTAGCAAGACCTTTTGTTTATCGTCTGCTTTCAATATCTGATTAACATTCAAAAACTCAGTTTTTGGGTCTTTAAATTGGCCTGCCACCATTTAATTAGGCGTGTTTTATCTAGCTACCAAGTGTCTGTTTTGGAGCAATTCAACTTAAGCAGATCGATATGCAACATTTGTCCGATTTCGGTGATGTACGTCTCAAAATAAACTGTACAAAGCTAACTTAAGAGTGAGTCTTCCGCTCGCGGTACATCGAAATACTTGTAAAAAGTATATTATTTTATTAGTAGAAAATAAAATAAAATAAATAAACAAACAGTTTAAATCGTAACCCAATGTGAAAAGGCTTGTTGCACTCAGTTCTTACATACCCATTAAGCTGAGCAATGATCACAGTTCAGACCAGTCATCATTAAAGACCAGACGTGCGCGTTATAACAAGCTCTAATAGCATCAACAACAACATTCATAGTAGACAAATACCATGTTAATTGAGAATGTACGTTTAAGAATTGTGGAATACAGAATTCAAACCGATTCAGGTACTGGAACTTAGCTGCTTATACATTAATACATAAATATGTATATGTATATGTATGTGCGTGTGCATGTGTATGTATTTATAATAGCTTTTCATAGAATGCCGCAAGCATGCTCTTTTGCCGTCATGACGCTTCTAGCAGCTCTAAAGTCGCTACAAAATATTTGAGAAAAAACCATTTGATAGTCGCTCGGGGGAAATATAACAATTGTTAATCTCGTTCTTAAGCAATTATTGCCCAGACAAAAGACAGGCGGACTTTAAGCTGAAAACAGTCTAAAGCTGCCGCCGTTTACAGCTGTGTCAAGTCTAAAATGACTTCGTTGAGGAGATTGAAAATTTCTTAGGCCTCAAGAGAAATTATCATGAGATCTGTTCGTCTAAATGTTTAACTCTTAACCCTTTAGCCAATTCAAAGCTGTAGTCAATTTCGAACCTGCATTCTCTCAACTTGACTTGCTCTTTTTCTCTGCGCACATTTTGCAACTCATTGTAAGTTGAGTCGCTCTGCGAGTTTGTGAGTAGTTTGCCGCTCTCTTAGGCTTAGCATGAATCGAGACTTGTTGAGCGTGTTCAGTCTCAATTGAGGTTCGATTTCGATCAGCCACAATCATCAGCATTGGCAGCAGTTGCTGCGAGACTTGTAAACGAACGGAGCGACTCTAGATAAACACATAAATTCCATTTACTTTTGAAGTGATCTGTGATCGTGTTACCAAACGCTAGTGTGTGGGATCGCTAATGTGTGTGGGATTTCGTTTATGTTTATTTTGTTTATGTGATTTTGTTAAATGTGTGCTAGTTGTTAATGGCCATGAAGAAACTCTATGCAAAAACATCATTCCCGAGCAAGAAGTCCAATGCAAGTGTCGCCACAGCTGGCCCCATTTTGGCCTACCACCAGCCCAATGCAAATGCATTGGCGGACATGTGTGAATTTCAGGCGACGCATGAGCAGCAGCGGGAACCTGAACTTTTAACGGTCAAGCGAAGTCAAAGTCTTCAGTATAGTAAGCCTGGGCTCAAGGGCTCAAGGGCTGCGCCCGTTAGTGCTATTTCTGGTAACGACTACTATAGCATTGCAGAGTTGCAGAATCTGGAACTGCTAGATTATCGCCATCCCATGTACCATCATTACCAGCAGCAGCATCAACATCAAGAGGTGCTGTTACGCAAATGCAATGCCACAGCCTACCATGAACATGAACAGCTGGTGATGCAGTTGCCAATGGCCAATGGGATGTCCACAACTATGATGCAAGCTCCCACGTCCATCTATGAGGCGCCCACTAAGACACAGGCTCTACTCAATGATCAGTCCGTGTACGTACCGACCGGCGTAGCTGCTGCTTCAATGCACAATTGGCACATTGGTGCTTTGCTATCATCATCATCGTCTTCATCTCCATCATCATCTTCATCGCCATCATCATTATCATTATCTACGTTATTAACCAAAACCAATGCAGGCTCTACATCAACCTCTGTGTCCAAATCGACTGCAATATTTTCCACTTTGCGCAAGTGCGTACCTCTGCCCCAATCCCAGTCTCCGCCCCCATCCCAATCCCAGTGTCATTCACATACAGTGACCAGCTTGAGTTCAGCAAATTCTAGTTTGGCTTCCTCATCTTCCAATTGCTTGTCTGCCACCTCTGTTTCTGTCCCATCCAGACTATCTGGTTCCATGTCGTTCTCAATTAGAACACCACGCTCAACGGCAACAACTACAACTACCAAGCAGCATCTCTATAGCAACATACATCATTATTTACTGCTGCAACAACAAAAACACAATCAACAACTGCACCAACACAAACAACACATCCCCAAGCGACGTCATAATTCGGTCAAAGATAATTTAATTGGTTGCCCTGCAATGAATTTTACGTATGTTTCGTTTTTCCATTTTAACTTATTATTATGTCTTCCGGTTTCATCGGTAAACGTCCTTATTTCAAACGGAATTAAATAACCTTAACTCTGGCCCACTGATCTTTTTCGCAAAACTTTATTTAATAGGTTGCTCTAAGTTTTCTTATCATACTCATATTTTTAATGTTAACTTAAAAGATAATACTACGTATCCTACGCTGCCGTTACTCTAAACCCAAAATCGAGTTGGAAACTGCGGTTTCGCTAAAGCTTTACCAACTTATTCCAAATCTTGGCCAATTTACCATCAACACCAATTAAAAACTAAAAGAAAACTACCTGCGTGCAAATGATGTATCTTCATTTAAAATTTAACGCACGAACTAATCAACAACTCGAGCATAAACAAAATTAAAAATAAAAGAAATTTCACTTGCAGTTTGCGTTGAAATTAAATCTTTTAGGTACAAACAACTTACATTTGCATTCTTCTCATCACTTGACGTTATGTTCATTTATTAAACCTAACCGTTTTTAAAGATCGTTAGCAACAATGCCTTATAAGAGTGTGTTTTTTTTTTTTGCCTCCTTACTGCCTGACAGCGAGTGTTTAACAAACTACAAGTGCACCAAAATAGACTTCACTTTCGTTGTACGAAATTTAAAACTAACCCAATCCCAAATCGAGTCAAGCCAGCTTGTTTGTTATATAAGGCTTCACAGCTGTGGACATGGTGCCTTTCCCAGCCTGTGCTCCCCTCTTTTCAGCACCGCCCTTTGCCTCAAATTATTGCTGCTAGCTTTGAGCTCCATTAAAGTGCAAAACTAGTCAACTTTTAGACCAGTCAAGTCGCTGTCTGCGAGAATTCTGCAGCCAGAAAAATAAAACAGAAAAATACATAGACAGCAACTTGTTTTTTTTTTTATTTGCCCCGACCGCTGATAGTTGGTGTGTCATTATATTTTGCACAGTAACATACAACTGAAAGCAATGTGAGAAACAAACGATAGAATAGATTGACTGCAAACATGTTTTGCACCGTGCGCTGTACATTAGCTTTGAGCATTGAGTTCTTGTCATCAAAGTCATGTTTGTAGCATTTTTCAAATCAACTCATGTATTAAGATTTGTGTGCACTTTTCTTGCTTTAATTGTCAACGCTGCAAAAAATAGTAAAGGTTGCGCTTAAGTTCAGTAGAATTACTTAATCGCCTGACGAATGCGTGTGACAGGTGCGCAATTCTTTTATCGGGGAGTAATTTCTAAAGCGAATGCGATGCACTTCCTGTCCAGATTCAGCATCATCTGCAGCTTAGAGATACAGCTCAGAAAGATCACTGCACTTCAGTCAGTTGTGTGAAACGGCGTAAAAACAATGGTGGAGAATGTGAAATCAAGTCAAGTGTGCTTTTTGAATTAAACATCTGATGTATTATGATTGAACTTTCATTTGCAATTATGTAAATATTCTAAGAATGTTTTATCATGTTTTTCCGTTTTTATAGTAAATTGTTGTTCGGTTATACAACTTCACATTCACATTCGACCAATTATTGCATTTAATTTTGTTACAGTGAGCAAAGCATTATCGGCGCCCGCGCCTCTGTGATGGTGTACGATGACAACCAAAAGAAGTGGGTACCATCAGGCAGCTCGTCTGGTCTGAGTAAGGTGCAGATCTATCATCATCAGCAGAATAACACATTCCGCGTGGTGGGGCGCAAGCTGCAGGACCACGAGGTGGTCATCAACTGTTCTATATTGAAGGGTCTTAAATACAATCAGGCCACAGCTACGTTTCATCAGTGGCGTGATTCTAAATATGTATACGGTCTCAACTTTTCCAGCCAGAGCGATGCAGAGAACTTTGCGCGCGCCATGATGCACGCATTAGAGGTAAGTTGTTGATTAATATTTCCATTTAATTGCTTGATTCAAGTTCGTATCTTATTGGTTCTTAAGGTGCTTAGCGGTCGCGTGGTCAACAATCCCACCGGGCAGCCAACGAACGGGAATGGATATGAAGAGGACATGGGTTACCGCACGATGACCAGTGAGGATGCTGCAATTTTAAGACAAAACAACGGTATAGGAGGCCACATAACGCCTTCGGCTCAAACGCCCACATCGCAAACCAATCAAAACAATATACCGCAGAGTCCGCCAACGCCACAGGGTCATCATCGCACTAGCAGGTTGGTACATGCATTCAATCGCGGCATCTGTCCTAGGGCATCATGTCAGTCATCTATAATCAATCAGTCTCAACATATGTTTTGATTTTGTTCATTGTTTTTTCTTCTCTCTGTAACACTATACTCACACATGTAATTCGTCATCGCTATTGCACACATCATCTTGATTTGTTTTGTTTTTATCATTGAATTTTCACTTTTTAACACACTCACACATACACACTCAAATTCGATCGTTCTACGCATAAATCTTCAAAATTTGCTGACAAAATAAAGGAATTCCCTTAGCGCACCGCCGGCGCCCCAGCCGCCGCAACAACAGCAGCAGCAGTTGTCACAACAATCAGTAGCCCACTACGGACCCACCGCAAACGGGCCCACGTCCAATGGAATTCCACAGCAGGGTAATCCACAAATGCAAATACCGCCAGCACCCGGCCAGACACAGCAACAGCAACAGTACCAACAGCAGCAGCAGCAGCAGCCAGTATATAATACAACTACTACTACTACGCAGCAGCAGCAGCAACAACAACAGCAACAACAGATGGTACAAGCAGGGTATGCGCCCCCCCAGGTAGGTTTTGCGCCATTCTACAAGCTTAAGATCCTCTTTTGTTGCAACTTTTACCACTGTTTCTGTTTCTGTTTCTCTTTCATTGCATTCAAAACATTCGCATATCCGCAATTGGCTGTAAACCTAAAAATAAACCAAAAATTATAAATCAACAAAACCGTTCCCACTACCAACACAACCACCACCACCACCATTGCTACCAACGTTACAACCACCCGCAAGCAGTACCAGCAGCCCCATTATGTGCTCTCAAACTCTAATCCCAATCTCAATCTACATCAATACCCAACACAGCCGCAGCCACCGATGCCACCAGTGCATCAAAACGGAGGTGGGCCTATCTATGGAGCCACTCAGGTCGCTCACATTCCGAGCTCAGCCAGCTCAAATAGCGTCGTCTACACCAGCCAGCCGCAGTTGATGCCCCAACCACCGCAGGCGGCAGGAATAAACGCACCTGGATATGGTCAACACAATGGCCCACAGCAGCAGCAGACGGAGAATCCATACAGTCAAATACCGCTAGCACCGCCCATGATGCAGCAGCCTGGTGGTGGTGTGCCAATGCCCCCGCCGCTTAATCGCATGAGTAGCACAGGTGGTGGTCCTAGCCAAGTGGCTGCTCCTGCTCCGCCGCCTCCGCCACCCACTTTCGGTGGTGCACCGCCGGCCCCGCCCCAAATGTTTAATGGAGCTCCAGCGCCACCACAGCCACCAGCACCTCCAGCTCCACCTGTCATGGGTGGCCCACCATGTCCACCTGGGCCTGGTGGTCCTGGAGCACCACCGCCGCCACCACCGCCACCAGGCTTGGGTGCCGGGGTGGCAGGCAAAAAAGACGATCCGCAGGCCGATCTAATGGGCTCACTAGCCTCGCAGTTGCAGCAATTTAAGCTTAAAAAGAACAAGGTGAGTGGTTAGCTAAAATGGTTACTGCATTATGAAAGCTAATTTTTGTTTGCTTCTTGCAGTCCACCACATCCGCTCCTGAAAACAGCGGCAGCAGCACTTCGAGCGGCGGCAGCGGCAATTACGGCACCATTGGGCGAAGCTCTAATGGCATGGCCTCAATGATGGACGAAATGGCTAAAACGTTGGCTCGTCGTCGGGCACAAGCCGAAAAAAAGGAGGTGATTTGCATACATATATATATACTAAGACAAATGGGAATACAATGTTTATTCTGACCTTATGTAGCCTGATCCTGAGCCAGAAGTGAAGCAAAGGCCGTGGGAAAAGTCAAATACGCTGCCACACAAGCTGAGCAGTGGCAGCGGCACTGCGTCCAATGCACAAGTTGGTGCCAACGGCAGCGTTAACAGCAACACAACGAACAGTGGCGGCGAATCACCACGTCCCATGCGCAAGCGTTTCGGTAGCGCCAGTGAAGAAACCATTCTCAAGGTAAGTTAATCAATCGCAGACTATACTTATCTGACTGTGACTGTATCCCAACTGACAACACCTAACTAACAACTGTTTTGCATAGCAGGTCAATGGCGATGGTCTGTCACTGGCGCTCTCTAATAGCGACCTGGACTCCCTTAAGGCTGAGATAGTGCGTGAAATGCGACTAGAGATACAGAAAGTAAAAAGCGAAATCATAGACGGTAGGCTGATATTAATTCTGCATTTTCTTGTTAACTAGAATGCTTTCCTACTCTTTTTTCTTTTACAGCTATTAAATCGGAGTTTAATCGTAGATAGATCAAACTACTTAGTTTTTTAACAGCCTATCACTGTCTACTGCCTACACCAAGTATAACAAATAACAACAACAGCAACAAAATACCAGCACACTGTCCTCAATGTAAGCCTACCCTTGATTGGTGGTCGGTGGGCGTGTTTACGGCAATCAGCACACAAATTACGAACTGAGTTATATATTGGAAGTAAGCAGAAATCGCGTCAGATATCTAAATGTGTAATTTAAAATGTTTTAACTTTATTTAAATCAAATATTTGAATGGCGCCCCAATTGGGTATATACAAACATATATATACATATACAAATTTATATATATCTACATACATATATAGTTTTACCTATATATATACAAATATTTACATATTATATGTATGTGTAATTTATACATATAAAGAAATACGCAATTATGTATCAGCTTTTTACAACAACAAGGAACTTTAGTCAAAATAATTGTAATTCGAATCGATTGCTAAGTAACGCGAACTGTAAACAAAAATGTTGTGCGAGCAAATAATAGTAAGTAATTTTATAACTGTACATCATTTTTACATATATAAAATCAATTTAAATGTAAACTAAAATGCAATGAAAGCACATCGTATTATGTTTACCCTGCTCTACGTATCGTTGGCTAATTTTTTCTCTTAGCCTTTGATCACTGATTTCAATTTCATTTCATTTTTCATAAATACCAAAAATCAAAAGCTCGTATTAAATAACATAAGCCAAAAAACCGATATAAAGTGAAAAAAATACACAAAAAAAAAATCCGTTTTAACAAGCATCTATATATTCGAAATACTTATACCAATAAAACTCTCACACAGTTAAACAAATGCGAACACAAGTTTTCTGAGCAGTTAGTATTATTACAAAAAAAAACACAAATGTTAACTCACGTGAGTCACAATTCCATAACATAGTATGTATGCTCCGTATGGACAACATAATTAAACAAAACAAGAGATTCAATCGTTGCATTTGAGTACTTTAGGAAAAAGAACTCCCAAACATTTGGCAAGTCGCTAGCAACAATAAATATTAAACACTTTCCTAAGTCACGATCTCATATAACACAAGAAGTATCGATGAGATGTCGATTCAAGAATTTGTGTAAACCAAACGTTAAACATAAAATTTACTCAAGAATAAGCGACAAGTCTTCAAAACATTTCAAAGCGGAATTGAGTGTGGTGTGTTCAGCACTTTTGAAAACATAAGCATTTTAAACATACATATATTAATATACAAACACATGCATACGTAAATACTTACAACAAGAAACAAGATATTGATAATCTATAAACGCTCTATACGAATAACAAATAAAACGGCACAAGTATTAACTACAGCGAAATTTCAAGTTAAATCAAAAAATTGACTGCTGCAAAATTATATACATACAGACATCAGTAAAGGCATAAATAAATTAATCAATAACAAGTAGCAAAAGCCACTTATCCTCTATTAGAAATCCAAATTGTTTTCCTAGTTGATCCTGAACATATTGAGTACCAATTTCAACTTCCATATACTACAATTAAGAGTAAATAGTGAAATTTATACAACAACTTGAATAAAATATTAAGCGAACATGTACGAATATGAAATCGTTGGAGATGAGTTTAAATATTAAGACATACATATGATGAGTTTAGATATATACACATACATAACGAAGTGAAATTGTTTATTAAGTGTAACATTTATTTATACAACAATGGGCATGAACGAATGCTAATGACGTTAATTTTAAATATGTAATAATTTTTTATATTGATTGTGGAAGACCGATTTAGAGATATTTAACCCAAGTTCTATATGTATATGAACAGTGTATATGAAAATGTTATGATTTTTGTATTTTTATATATGATCTTTGCATTGGCTGCACCAATTGCAACAATTTAAATATTAAAAAAACTATTTTAAAAAAGAGATGATCAATCGAAGAGGAACAACAACAAGCTTGTGCAGCGGTAAGCACATAATTTTTATGTATTAAATTATAGTTATATACAACAAATATTCAATATACATGCATAATAAACAAAAAAATAACAAAAAGGCATTGGCGTCAAAAACATCAGCATTAAAAAAATTTGACATGAGGTCAAAATAAAAATCAACAACGGATTCATTTTAGTCGTTTAAGTGGCATTATTTATAAGCGAATACGCATCAGAATCAAACGCAATGCAATGCATACATAAGCATAATTAAAAGAACATAAAGTAAAATAAACAACGCGCGTTTGTATGTATAATAAAACCAAATAGTTGTTTAATTCTTTAATGTGGTGGTGTGGGTTCAAAAAAAAAAGCAATATGTAATATACATAAGACTATTTTGTGTAGCAGCCAGCTTCAAAACGTTACATAAATATTCAAATTAGCATTGGAGAGATCCGTGTGCGGCAATCGATAACCGAGTGGTGCTAGGCCGATAGTTATTTGCCCAACTAGTTCCTCTTTGACACATCCCTAGCGTGTACTGGAACTAGCTATTGTTATCGGACTCTTATTAAATAGCTGTTAGTCTTATTGGACAGCTGAGCGCGAACGGGTGGTACGAGCGCTAAACTTAGTTTAACTAAACATTTAAAAACCATCTCAACTAAACCTTAGAATAACTAAAGTGCATAAAATCCATACGAAATAGTTAAAATCATTTGCAATTTATACATATGCTAAGTGCTGCATTGCTTAGATTGGAACTCCGTTGATTGCATGTGTATGTTTGTATGCGTGTGTGTGTGTGTGCATGGGCCAAAATAAAACAGCGGCAAATCTCGTTGTTGCTTGCGCCTAATAGAAAGCATCGACGATGGCAATGCAATAAGTAAAAGAAAAGAACAAGCTGCAAGAACAACAACATCTCGTTTTCAGTGAACATTTTTGTGTGTGCTACGTCTGTGTGAATTGGTTGCGAATAAAATTTGGCAACAACGACACAATAATATATAACAAAATAAAAATATAAGTAAGCTCTGCAAAACAAAAGGCAACTTATGTGTAGACTTCGAATGTAGTTATTAACATAAATGTTAAAATATTTTGAAAATAGAACAATGCAGCAATTAAATAAAAATGAAATGACAACTATTTACATTAAGTTCTTAATAAAGCTGTGCAATTTAGCATGTTTTATTTTAACGCTCTTACAACGTCATCTTATACCAAAACGTATCCATATATACCAAGTTTGAATATAGCCCAAAAACGTGGCGGACAGTATGTGTATGTGTGAGTGTGAAAGTTCTTTTATATTGAAAAACAGAACAAACAACATGTCGATTGCCACAGCAACCTACTAATTTGAATCTCGACAGCTAAACTTATCAGCGCGACATTGAAAATATCAACAATAAAATGATGTTGGAATAATGCCAGCCAAATCAACAAAAAACGCGACTCGATTTAACAATGTTTTGCTTAACCATACGCATGTTTTTTTTTTTTCAGTTAATTTTACGATTTTTGTAAAGTTCATCACACGTAAAACTGGCCGATATTAAACTCTTCCTACCCTTCTAAGTTACCACTATTATTACTACGAAGACCAAATTACTTAAATATTGTGTTTATTTCAATAAACAATAAAAATAGTATAACTTAAAGTGATTTGCGGTAACGTTGAGTGTTCAGATATGTTGAAAATATAGTGGTTACAATATTATTCTTATTGTTTGGGCCCTTTAACAACTTCAAGCATATTTGATACAAGTGTGAGTTTAAACTTTAAGCAATTTTTCTATATATAAATTGAAACAAATATTTGTTATTCACTCATTAAATATCGCTTATGTATATAAGTTGTTGACATTTTTAAGCAATTTTTGCATATACTTAGATGCATGAAACTGAAGCATATACTAAAAACACACAAAGACAAAACATATGTATAAAAAAAAAATACCGCACTCATACACATACATACTAGGTTGTTTGTTCTGCTTTACTGTGACTAACAAATTCTCAAAGCTACATAGCTAGATGCGATCTATAATTTTATACAAAGTATAAATGATTTATAGTAAAAATAATCTTTTTTCTTTTATATTTAAATAAACTAATCTTTACAAACATTTTGATTTATGAAAAAAAAAACATATCAAAACAATAACAATATTCTACGCATCGTGTATAAAACTGACAAAAATAACAACGCACGTCCTGCAAACAACAACAACGGCAACAACAATAAATAACGCCGCCTATGGATGGAATGGTAAGTAAATAGAGCATAGAAAACCAACCCCTTAGACAAGAACTGTTGGGTTGGGCATTTGGGTGTGGATTTGTATCCGCTTCTTGCATAAACGGGTGTTTTAATACAACTATAAATGCTTATCCCAAAATAGACACATTGAGAAACAAAAGGCATCAGAAACTATACGAATAAACACACTTAAATTTGTAGAATTTGTTAGCCCATTGCCAAGGTATTTGAATGGCAGCACTTTGGAACATTACTTTTATTTCAACCTTTTTTTTTTTGCCCATTAGCAACTAAAATACTCCCAACAGGAGTGCGTGTGCTATCTCATTAGACGACTTAATCTACTCTGTATCTTGCCTCAGCTCGCATGCAGCAGTTTTATTGTTCACACAAAACCGCTTTCGTCTTTCCTTCGAGCTGGTGACACCGGCATCAACCCCATTGATAAAATATACATACAACCCTCTTCCTCCCTTGCTCAGCAGCGAATGTATGTCACGGCACTCAAAACGATACGCCGGCATAAATTGTGCACAGTTAAGAGTAGAAGCTGCCATTTGTGCTTACCCCCAATACCCAAAGACCCACCCAGTCTGCTAGCCTTATAGCCGAGTTGCATTTGCTTTTGCCAACCCCCAAACTAGAGCTGTCGTACTCTCTCTAAAAAGCTTCTGGCCATAGCTTTTACTCTCTCGCAGCTGGAGACAACAGAGCAAGACACTTTGACACACAAAATATGTAATTTTTTGTTTGCTTCTTGCGTTTCTAATTAATTTTTTAATAAATCAATTTTTCAAGCTGGTCAACAGCCTCAATTACAACCGTGCAAAGGTTGCCCTGACAACCTGACAATGCTGCGGTCAAAACATTTGTCTAGAGTTCAAATACCTCTTAGCTGCCAGTAAGAACTATGAACATGGAGTATAGCATACTGTACTGGCACAGCAGCCAATAGGTAACACAAACAAATTGGCGGGCAAATAAAAACAAAACGAAAACGCACCCAGAGACGCGGCAGCTGTGTGCCAAGTAATTTTTGTAGGCTGATGTCAGCGAGTGCTTGTTGTCAAACACAAAAATCAATACCAACACAGAAATCGAATTCGAAAAACGAAAAACAAAGTAAAACTACCATGTGTATGGTTGTGTACGAGTGTGTGTGTGTGAGGGCACAGAACAATGTAGAGACAGCATTGAGACTTATTTACATTCGCGTTTGCTTCTAGTCCAGGCAGATAATCGATAGCAGTTAACTTGTCAGTGTTAGGTTAGCGTGCAAAGTCGAAAGGTTTAACAGACCGAAAGCAGCTGAACTTTGTTCGCAACTAGCAATAGCAGCTAAAGCTTAACTTGAACTTGCCAGAATACCAATGCAAATATGAAATAATACCTAGAGATTAGTTGACTTATTTTAGAGCTTCCTGCTCATGTAAACTTTATTGTGTCATCGCTGCTAACTGTGCGTATGCGTAATGCACTATTTATTAGGTGTAATCTACACAAAGTACGCCACGTCATAGTAAAAAATATCAACTTTTTCCGCTACTGGCACTACTGCAACCGATTTATGATGATTATAGGAGTCCAAACTATGTTTTATCAAAACTGATGCCATTACAGTACATAAGATTACTCCCTGAGCTGTCTGTGAAACGCAATGTACAAAGGTCAGCTATTTTCTGTTAACAAGAAACGAAATAAAACTTTGCATGACGCTAATGAGTGACTGTTCGAAAGCTGAATTGAACGGCAATTTGTGTTATTTTTTGTTATTATTTATATTAGGTCGACTGACTTTAATAGCTGGCAACTGCGAGTTTGACGACAAGAGCTGGAGAAACCTTTCGACACCGAAGCTCATGCAAAAACTCCACATTAGCACATAACAAAGCATTCAAATGCTCAACAATATTGTACATAAGCTATTTGTGGTTAATGACGCCTGACGATTTTAATATTCAATTCGATATAAGTTATTAGTTGTGCCCATATTTTAACCCATTAAGCGATAAAGCCTTTCGGCGTTTGATTTACATGCATGTGTTATCAAGTATTGTGCTTAATTTCTTTCGATCGACTTTCACTGCCAATCTAGCTGACTGATAAGAGAGTCCAGTTCTAATCGTGAATGATTCAACTGACTGGGAGTTGCCTTGCTGAGCGATAAACATTAAAAACACTTAATATTCATATCATAATCAATTAAATTAATCATATTTATAAAATTCAAAACACTTTTCTAACAGCCTTCAACTTTGCTTTTCAGTAAGCTCAGCTCAGCTCGTTGTAGTTGGCATTGTGGTTAGCTATATTGCATTACTGAACTACATAAGCGCAACTAATTTGCAATCTAAAATTAATGAGCTATTCACTTGGCCTGCAAGGGCTATATTTATTTTTGTGTGCACTTTGCTTCTAACTTCTGGCCAGAAACAAGAGAAAGTCAGCGTTCTTATTATGTATTTAATTACCAGTACTCGTATTTAAATGAAATTTAAGGCCCGCAGCTTTTGACCTACTTAACGGTCTGCGGCGTGCAATTATAACGGAAGCACCGCTAACAGTTGCAACCTGTTGCAGGTCATTGTCCCATACGTATACATAGTTTTCTAAAGCTATTTGATTAAATAACACAATTCTTGGCTTTTTTTTTAATTGATTAAACTTATTAAAAGACCCATATCACCCGCTTCTTTATATATACATATATGCCTGTATATACGTATGTTTATATACCGCTAACTATTTGGGGAAACATTGCGCCGGCATTTCCTGAACAACAATGATGAACATTTGTTCTTTGTTAACACTTGTACAGAACTATTGAGGGCCTGCCAGCTGCCCCTTGGCAAATGAGAAAATGAAGCACACGGTTTTCTCATCAGTTGCTGTTGGCTTTTGCTTTTGTTCTATGCTTAAAAATACCCACGAATACTTGTTGCTCTCGTAATAGCAAGGTCTTTGCACCTTTCCACTTCCCCTGCCTGCCTACGTGGTGGGGTCAATAGACGCGCCAGTGAGCACACGGCCAGAGAAGAGCTGGGGTGTCTAGGCAGTGCCAGTTGAGTAAGAAAAGCCGTTAAGTCAAAGTCAACGGCGCAGTAAAAATGGCAAAAGAAGAAAATAAATTTATGTACATATTGTATGTATAGTATTGTATACACGGTAACAAACAATTACCATACAATATTGCGTATGCTCTGATCTTTGATTTACGAATTAATATTCGTCAATGATAGAAAACAGATACCAGGATGAGCACAGATAAACGCAGTCATTACTATTCGAATGTTTTATGTATTAGCCATAGAGGCTGTGCGTCTTTGGGAGAAATAAATGGAAAACAAGTGGCTAGTGCTCTCGGGCAAACGAAACGTTTGCCAAAATTTAATCAAATTTTTAGCAACAGGTTTAGGTATTAACTGCAGCAAGAGCCAAACATTCGATCGGAATGCATGAGAGAAACAGTGGTCAAAACTTTGATTGAATGTGTGCATCGAGAGTATAACATTTGAACAGTTCGAATCGAAAATTGTGTCACATTTTTATTTCTTAGTTCTTATTATACCGGTCAATTTTAACAGCAGGCTTACGATTCCAAATACAATTCTGACTGCCTTACGTCATTTCTTTTTGTGTGTTTCTGCCGAATGAAAACTGGTGTTCCTATGTTCAAATATATTTCTTTATTTACATACAATCGCACATTTTGCTACTTCTCTATATTTCCCAGCAGACGATCTTCTTACTATTGCAAGCAATATGTAACTCATTATAGATATTAATATTACTATTGCGAGTCTTTATAACTCGAACATGGCATTTGCTGTTGCATTTTAAAAAATTCTGAATATTTTAAATATTTTATTATTAATCTATAATTCTTTAGAAGAGTATATAATGTTTGGCTTTCGTGAGTCACCTACCTTTGATTATTTCTTTGAATATTTTTCTCTCGAACAAGTCGCAACCTCAAAAAGTAATGACGTCAATAGCTGGGCACCTTCTACTTCAGTAATATGGTTCTCCTTCTCTTGCTCTCTTCCCATCTGGTTCCCCATTACTGTTCGGAGAATAGAACGCATTAAAACAAAAAGTGATGCGAGCTCAGTGCGTCGGCGCACAAATGGTTGAGTTGAGTTAAATGAATATTTTGTGAGAACGATTTTTAGATGAGATACACATAGCAGTATGGGGCGGCAAATATTGTGTTCAGTTTCATTAGTGTTCGCATTTTGAACATATCACAATTTTCTTTTGGGTTTTTCTTCATTGGTACGCCTTTTTTTGCGGGGGGGTTTTAAGCTGTAATAATTAAAATTAAACAAAAAAAAAAAGCATTATAGTTATAATTACTTATTTGGTTTTAAAAATCTAACTTTTCATAGTTATATTATTTCGAGTGCCTTGTGAATATTTTATTTGTGAGTGAAAAGTTTTTCATATTTCCTAATGAACAATTTCTGACATCTATAAATAGACGTGGGACATATGTTGGCTGGCTATAGAGATCGGTGAGATCCCAGAGCCAAAAACACTGGCTGCTTACATTAATGCATATATGTATGTATGTATGCACATATGTATGTGGCCTAAATGGGCCAACTGTTTCGATGTCGATTTCTAAGTTATACAGTTTCCTTGTTTCGACTTTCAGCTCTAACGATACCAATAATGATGTTTTCCACGTTACGTGCTACTGAATAATGGATCTAGCAGATCAAATCGATGACTATATTTGTTCATTCGAGGGACTTGGTGACTTAACAATGGACTCCCTAGCCATGTTCATATTCTTATGGGCCGTACTGGCCCTCTTCTCAGTATGGCTGTGCAAGTTGCTCTACAGCAAATATCTCAACAAGGGCGCTGCTGCCGGCACCAGCAACAGTCGTCAGAGTAGTGTGGCTCCTGGCGGCGCCTTGGCAGCCAGTAGTGGCGCTAAGCCGGAGAAGCGTCTTTCCGAGCCACGCGATTTGATGGCTACAAAGAGCAAAGTGGACGATTTGTCCAAGCCGCTAACAGGCGGTGTGTCAGCAGGTCGTGGACGTTCCACAGCATCGCCCATGGGGGGTGCTGGTGGTGCTGGTGGCGCTGCTGCTGGAGGTCCACGACGTCGAATGGTTCGACAAAGCTCAACGGGACCAGAGAATCGAAAGAAACGATATGTGCCGCCTCCATCGAATGTGGTCGGACCAGAAACGGTAATAAAAATAATATAAGCAATTATTAGTCACAACAATTTATTTCATTTTCTATTCTTATTCATACAGAGCTCGGTTACGTGGACAAGTCAAGTATTTCGCTGGCTTTACAGCGATCTAGTTATTGTCAACGAGCTACTCATGTCCTGGGTGATAGCTCTGAATGATACCCTGCGAAAATCCGTCGAAGAGGTGAGTGCATGTCAACAGTTTTGATATCATCAGTCACCACCATTTGCATAAATTGTTGTGATGTCATTAGGATGTTCTCATCCAATGCAGTGCATTGAACTCAGTTCTTAGCATGGCCTCGACTTTCAACAGCTTTTCAAGCAGCCTTTACCAATATTCATACTTACTTGAGAAGCCAGGCACTCAGCCATGACTGGCTTGAAAACGCGTTTTGAGCGCCGCTTTTTACTAGCCCGCTCTCCCAAAACGTAGGCCAAGGTCAGAGCTATGTGTGTATACTGCTGCTGTTGAATGTAGCTTGTTAGTCATTATCGCATTTTGTCACAACTTTATGGCTCTTGTGTTTAATTCCGGATCGCGACATATACAAACTGCTTTTTTATAATTGCCGCTTACGTAATACCCCCAAAAACACTTAAACAAGCAACTAGGTTCAACAACATAATGTAACTCCAAGTTTTTCATCTAGAGAGCTTTAACTAAATACGTTCCTCTTCTTTAATTAAAGCATGGTGTGGCTGTTGAAGTGGTGCGCGTTCTGCCCGATAGTCCAGCGCCGGGCCTTAACAATATCTTTTGCAACTGCGAAGAGCATAATCCTGCTGAAATGGTAAGCATACACGAACGAGTACATTTTTCAAACATTTAACTAATGGGGCCACAATTGTTGTAGCTTATTACCTTTGACTGCGATGCGATGCCTGTGTTGCAGGTAAAGACTTTTAGGCAAAAGTCGGGAAAAGTGGAGACCTCGCACTATAAGGTCACCGTGTCGCGATTCCGTGCACGCATGTCTATACCCATTAACTACAATACGCTTAAGGGTGAGATGCGTGTTGATGGCTATCCGGACGTAAGTAATATGCCATGATACATACGCATTGAAAGGTGTGGAATAAACTGTATACAAACTTGGACATTACACACTACAGGTTCGCATTGCCATGAACAGCGTGGGGGCCATTAAAGCCATGGACCAGGATGAGCAGCAGCTGCAGACGGTCATCAGTGACATACTGACAACGGCGCTGCGTGAAACCGTCTATCCAGTGGACTTCTCCATCTACTCGACGTGCCCCCGTGCCGAATTGGAACCAATGGATCTGCCTGTAATCTATCCCGTCCACTATGACTCGCTGTCGGTGAGCGTGTAGAGCATTGAGAAGCAGCTTTTTGCTGTCTGTGTTTTGTTTTCCGTTCTCTGTTGTGTGTTGACACGAAAAGTCAATCATCTTTTACACAAAAATCACAACTCGGAGAAGACTGTACAGTGTTGTGTTGGTTTCCCTTTTCTATTCCCCAATATCTCACTCTCCGTACAAACACCCACAAGAACACAAAAACACCTCTCATTGTTCGAGCGCCACAGCATTAATTCTTGTTTATGGTTGTAAGATTATGTTCTGTTTATGAAATTCGCCTTTCGTCCTCTCTCAATAATGTACCATGTTCAGATGTTTCCGTTCTATTTCGCACACAGGATATGAGTAAAGTTTTCTCTTTTGCGCTCTTTCTTTTCAGGGCAATCAATACTTTCAATATTATTATAATTACTAAATAAACAAGAACCTTCTTTATTCATAGTTCCTTTTCCCCAATCTATGTATTAGTTCGACTTAAGGCGAATTTCAAATCTCCAACCACTACGTTAAGGGTTTTTTTTCTCTCTCTCTATCTCTCTGAATCTTTTTTTCTGTTAATTCATTCATTGTCAATCGCTCATTGCATGCTCGGTCCACACACAGCACAACATGGAGCACAGCCTGGGTTCAGGCATTCTGCGTGATTCCCAGCACATGGTTTCCGGTCGGCGTTTGCTAGTAAAGATCGTTAAGGGTGACGGACTTCGGGACGCTCACGAGCCATATGTGGTTATTGAAATGGACGAGCCGGCTCAAAAGAATCAAACCGGCACCCAGCGTGGCAGCAAACCCTACTGGGACGAGCACTTTCTCTTGTAGGTTGCCCTGTGTGTCTTTAAATAAGCCGATCAATTATTTTTTAATTGCTTTGAATTTTTTGTATGAAACTTTTAGCGAACTCTCCTCACAATCAGCTGAAATACTCTTTGAGGTCTATGACCGTCCAGTGATTGCATCCGATCCGCCAAAGTTCCTTGGCCTCGGCCTAGTCGGTATTGACGAACTGGCCGTGGGACCCGCCTCCACACAACTGCTGCAGTTGCAGCCGCGCCCCTACGAGACGCAGGCGGTAGCAGGAGCCATTACCGTTGACTTTGTTTTCATAGAGGGCGCCGAAATCCCGGCCGGTTCTCGTCCGAATCGTCTGAAGGAGGCACTGCGCCTTAGTACGCCAGCAATAAATGAGCACATACGTAATGGTGCCGATCTGGCAGATGCAGCTGTACGTGCGCTCCAGGACGGAGCACTTTCAGGCTCCAATGGCGGGCAACCCCAGAAGAGCACCCTCATCATCCACAGTGTGCAGCGGGTAAGTTTGTGAGAGAGGCACTACTTTCATCCCATTTCCTGACAAGCCGCCGTCTTTTTGTTTATGATTTAAAAAAAATTCCTCATTTGGTACCTTTTCTTTCATTTCCCCCACACAGAACTCGAGCAATCCGAATGCATTTAAGGTAATTTCAATTCAGTCTCCGTTCGCCTGTTTCTCCGTTTACAGTTTCTAAGTTGAAAAAAAATAATTTCAAAATATCCCGTCCCGATGCATACACACATACATACATATGTAGCGTCCAAGTCGAGCTAATCTAAAAATGTTTCTTGTTCTGTTTATGGATCGTTTTGCATAACCCTGCGCTTTTCTAACAACAAAAACAACAACACATTTCAACAACCATTACCAGGTTGAGGTAAACAAAGATGGTCACATCGAGGTAATCGAATCTCCCACAGAGCTCGATCAGGCCGTTGCCCAGGCCTTCGAGCGTGCCGCCAACGAGGCGGCCAACACAGAGATCGAGCCACTTTCGGCTGATCTTGTTGATGCTGACCAAGCTGGCGACACAACAACAGGTAACGAGGAAAGCACAGCCGAGGTGAGTAGAAGGCTAAGCATGTGTTAAGTAAAGCAAGAATGGCATGCAGTTTTTTTTTTTTCTTTATGTTGCACTTGTAGCCTTATCAATTTTATGTGATTACTTCTAATGCATGCTCCTCTTGCTTATAGTTTGGTCAGCCAAATGCCGCCTCATCACCCAACGGCAGTGGCTATCACAACAACTACAGCTTGAATGGAAGCAGTAATCTCACCGGCCAGCCGGCCAATGGCAGTGGCAGTGGCAGCGGCTACAACTCAAGCAGTTTGCAAAGGAATGGCGCAACTTCACCGTACTTGGGTATGCAACAGCAGCAGACAATGCAACATCAGTCGGGAATTGATTTGGACGATCGCGGTCGCAGTAAAAAACGTAATTTCTTTGGCACTCTTAAGAAGCGGCTTAGCCGCTCCAAGACACGCACCCTATCGGCAGACCAGCCCAATAACAACCATAAATCACAATCAGTCACCAATACAACAACAACAGCAGCCACAGGACTCACAAGAACCGCCCAAGGAACCCTCAATGGTGAATCTTCCCGTTCATTATCTGTCGATCGTGCAACTCTGTCTAAAAGCAATTCACTTGGTAATTACCCAAAATCCATTCACAACCCTTTAACATCGTACACACACTCACATCATTTATTTGCATGCATCAGATACTAGTTAGACACCACTAGAATTATTGTAATCATTTAAAAGTTCTTAATCGCTTAACTTTCGCCTCAGAGAAATGCAAGAAATTGCCCTAAGCTCAAATAATATGAGTTCAGAAATACGATCATCAATCGTAATGCATGATAAATATTTCCAAATACAAATCCTTGACACACTTAATTCTAGTTAGCCCATACTTAAGCAATTTTACATATCGTTTTCACAATACTTTGTGCATTAATTCCCTTAAATGTTGTAAGGTGGCTTACAACACATTTGCATACGTCATTCCGCGACCATTCGTTATATGTATGTTTGTATGTTAAGTCCTTACGTTTATGTCGTTGTTCGTTCTACTTTTTCTCTCTTCTTAACTTTCCCAAATCAACGCTAACCAAACTGTTCTGTCTTCTGCACAAATTCTACAATCTGTATGTACATAATGTTAACCTTAATATTTGTTATGCTCTTTAAATATAATATTTGTGTATTTTATTTTTTACCGTATCACCAAAACCTGCCGCACACACAAAAATTAAATATGCAAATTAAAAACTTTTAAAAAAATAATTTATTATATATGCTTATATTTTTTTAATAATTTTTGATCAACTATTTGATTTATTTCTATTATATTGTAATTATTTTACTTTTTTATTTTCATATGTGCCATAATTTTTAAATATGCAAATATCTATTTGATTGGTTACAACAATTTGGTCTATTCGGGTGTGTTATTGGTGTGTTTCACTCTAAAATATCAAAACGACCACGCTTTTATGGCTATGGATGTTAACTCTTTTACATACTATGAACACAATTAAACACAAATTATAATAATGCAACAACAACAACAATAATGCAACAACAAAATAACGCAGGACCCCGCATGGGCATTGGCTCGTCCATCACCGACCACTCACGACGTTCTTCAATTTCAGAATCCTCAGCCATCTCAGGCTTCTCGACGGCCAGCAACAAAACCTATGTGCATGAGGCATCCACATTGGTCCTAGAGACAGTAGAGAATGGTGTTAAACGGTAAGTGGACTCCACATATGGCTGTGTATTATTGGCTTTTGACACTCGTCTCTTTACAGGCATTTTATTGTGCCGTTGGCCATTGCACAAAGGCCCCGTTGGCGTCGCAAAGGCACAAAGTTGCACATCTACAACGATCACACATTTATTGCCAAGCATTTGAGCGGGTAAGTAGATTGGCTTCTACATGTATATCTTTCTATAACTGATCTCAATTTGTTTCTTTCATTTCTATTGCAGCAGTGGATTACAGTGCTCAATCTGCATGAAGTCTATACCAAGGCGGCCGGGCAAGCAGGGCTACGAGTGCCGCGACTGTCAGCTGATCTGTCACAAGCAATGTCACATACGTGCCCCGCAATCGTGCCCCAATCCAAATGTGCTCTCCATGGAACTGTAAGTTTGTCTTTGCCACAGTTTGAATCACGATTGCTCAGTCCCTTGTCTATTTTGCTTAAACTTTAATTCGGTGGATGGCCATTCTTATATTTGTTGAACTAATATATTGTTTTTATTTAATTTCTCTCTTCTTTTAAACACACACATACACTCCCAATACTTGTCCCACTGCTGTTTGCCACAACGTAGAACCTCATTTCCGGTACTCTCAGAGCGAGATTTGAACATAGTTAACTGAAGCAAAATCTACATTGAACGCAATATTCTTGAACACTATTTTTCTATTTTTAAAAATGTCTGCTAAATGCTGTTATATCGATTTTTACTACATGCAATCATTTGATTAATACTTATTTAGTGTTTTATATTGAGAGCTTGTAAGGCTTTGAAAATTGGTGTCAAAATTACAAAATTCTTTGTTATATTTAGAATTAAAAAAAAAATCTAACTATGCTTGTTGCTATTTAAGTGCTTTTGCTGACTAAATACTTACACAATACTTATTTCCATTCACCATGCCATGATTACATCCTACATTTTCTATCTAATAAATATTGATGTTCTTCTATTTCACAAAAATACACATACACATATACAAACCCACACAAACCTTATTGGTTTGACATTATAAATCTCACAATACTATATACTCAAATCATGGACACAGGATGCCTAGTGATCAGTAATGTTAAGCGAAAAATGTATACACGAAATATGCAAATACTATTAAAACAAGTGGAAAGGTAACAGCCCAAATTTATAAGTGAATAAATTAAAATCCATTCTATGCATTATTATTTTTATATTTTGTAATTTTGACGCCAACAGCAAAGAGAAACTAAGAATATATAAGAAAACCAGTTAACAGAGTACTAGACTCAACTCTTTGGTACACTCAACGCTTCCAGTTTAGCTTCAGGCTTGGTAATATTTGCGGGGTCACAAGAATATTGTATTCTTACAAACGAAACTGGGTAAGCCTTGACTTGCATGAAGTTCGAGTTAATTACCACTTTTGTCCCGTTACCTGCGTTACCTCTGCGAAATTTGCTAATTTGATAACGACTAGCATGACAGCTTAACATTTAACAGCTGAGATTTTGATATACTTTAACAAAGTCAGTACAGAATTGATATCCTTTATATTAAGTGTTTAATGTGTGTTGATTTTTAATATTTGCTTTTTACACTAAAGTATTAAAGTTAAATTTTGTATTTTTAGTTTGATTTCGTATAAAAAAAATAATAATTTCTATTATTTCTTTCACAGAACGAAACTTAACTCGGCTGCGGCGGACCGTAGCATTAGGAAATTGTGAAGTTCAACAATTTACAAAAATACGAATCGAAATAATACTTTGGAATAGTGTTTGAAATTAGCAAAATATAAATCCGTCAGTTAAAGTCTAAAACTCACAAAATCAGAAAGTACTTGCAAATGTACATAAATATATGTATATCTATATTTACATACATGTACATACGTACGTACAAAACCTTTTCTTGCTTTATTTAATAATGTTATTTATTTTTACACAAGTGCAATATTTTGTTGTTTTTTTTATAAAATTGTAATGCGTCAATATAAATCTTTTTTACCATCACGAAAAATATATGTACAAAAGAAAATAATAAAACATTTTTAAACGAAAATTACTAGTAAAAGTCAATCAAAATTGTAAATAAAAACCGCCGCTTTAGTGGCAGCATTTGATTTGCCAGTTGGTGAAAAACGCAGCTGCTTACAAAAAGATTATCGATTTCTCAGCGTTGCAAAGCTACAAGATCGAAATTAGTTATCGACGGTAGATAACAGTTTCATAATGAGCTTAAATTAGTTAGTTGTAAAAATACGCCGAGAGTATTTTATATTAAAGCATAGCCGTTAAGAAGTACTGCCTCTTCTCGTTACTTTGCCCGACATCAATATCAATGAATAATCACGAACGAAAACACGTAGCGCCGAGGTGGCAGCTCTGGTCTTGGCTCTGTTATCTTACATTCCCTCTGAAAATTGTGACAGCATTTTTTCACATTTCACTTAACAGTGCACAATGAGTACGAAACAAAGCTGGTTAAAATAAATGTAGGTGCGCGCATTGTATTTGTATTTGTTCTCGAGCTGCACTCGTCGGTCGGTTGGTCGCGTGTGTTATATGTGTGTGTGGGCTTGTGGTGCGTAAAAATAATTATTAAAAAATTTGGATTAAAATTTATTGAGTTAGCACGTGTGCATTTACAAATGTGCATTGATCGCAGAGGGCTGCGCATCGAGCGCCAGCAGCAACAACTATCTCTGCGCTGTAAGTCTTAACAGAACAACGACAAAGACACGCCTCGCGATATCAAATCAAAATCATACGGCCGAAAAGAAGCAGCACAAAGCTGAAAAGAAGCAGCCGCAGTAGTCATTGCTGTCGCCGTTTGCCTTGTTTTCGTGGTGTTGTTGTCGCGTGTGTCGTTTTATATGCGTGTGTGTGTTTAAATGTGCGTCGGTGTGTATGCGACTGTGTTTGTGCCTGTTTGCCAACGCCGCTGTGTCTGTAACTCGTCCGTGTCGTTGTGTATTAGTGCGATATATTTCCAATTGGCATCTGTTTATACTTATTTTGAGTTGAAGTGTGCAAAATAATAAAGCGACACATAATTCGTCAAAAGCCAAAAAAAACAAATAGGAAAGAAATTAAACATAAGCGACAAATTTTATCGTTGTCTGTGCTGCTGCTGCTGCTGCCACTTGTTTTTCCACTTTTGTGACCGCGACGCCAATGCGGATGCCTCTGCCGCCGCTCTCGCTTTCTCTCACATTGCATCGCCAACGCTAACGCCGTCGTCACCGTCGCCGTCGTCGTGTTTATCATTATTTTTTTTGGCGTTGGTTTTGTTGCTTAGGTTGTGTTCTATTCCGTTGTTACAAGTATTTTGTGATTATTTCTGCGTGCCAGGCAATAGAGCCAAGTGTTGTTCGTTTTTTGTGTTATTGTGTTAGAGTCAATTTCAATTTCGCTTTCCCATTCAAATTCCAGTTCTATAAATACCAAAATATATACATAGTTAGTTAACGTTACGCAACTTGCAAGAAGTTTGCAATTCTTAAAGCTCGAGCGCCGATAAAGGCTCCTAACATAATGCACAAATCTGCAAAAATGTACGGTTTTTGTAATTAAACAAGCGCTTTTCTTAGCAGCTGAAGCAGCAGCAGCAGCAGCAGCTGGACCACTGCCCGGAAAGGCTGCAGTAGAAAAACAAATTTAATTAAAAAAATAAAACACAAAAAAAACAACAGCAACAAATCAACAACAAAAGTAAAAGTTCTTAAAAAGCAACAGCAGCCAGTGCTGCCTATTGTGAATTTGTTCTCGTCATGGCAGCCGCTCACAGTCACCATAATGCAAATTTGCTCAGCTCGGACATCTCGCGACGCAATCCGCAGGACGAGTACGAACTTATACAGAAAATTGGCTCTGGCACTTACGGTGATGTTTACAAGGTAAGTTTCACAAGTTATCAATTTTACGTACAACAATCTTTAACATAAGCTTAGAATCATTTTGGCGGCTGTATGAAACAACCACACCCACACAAGTAAACGTGTGGAATTTGTGTTTATGTGAGTGTAGGTTCGTACAGACTTGGAACGTCAAATTTTTGTTATAAAGAATAAATTCCACTTTTTTGCAATACAACCACATGAAAGAAAGCATGTTTGTGATATAAAATGCATATAAAATACAAACGTACGTATGTATGCACAGACAAAACACATACTCTACACATTCATATTTACATACATACGAACGTACATATAAACTTTGGCGTCGTCTTTTGTTTTGCTGTGCATTCCTGCGTCTGCATGAGTGCACGTGCAGCCGCTTTAGTTTGCCCATCCCCTATATTCTCATTTGTACATCTGTTCACTTCGCATGGCTCCATTGCCTTCGTATGGCTCCATGGCAAATGCATGAACATCTGCATGCATGTATGTTTGTTTGTAAGCTTCAGGCAAACTATGCGTACTTTTTTGTTGAAATGTTTCTTTTTGTTTTTCTTTCATCGACGCAAGCACAAAATATGACAAATGCTGCTGTCATGGCGAGCTGCCCTTGCACTTTATGGGGTGGGGGTGCATTCAGCGATTGTGACATGGGGTGGTGTTGTGTGGATGTGCAGGGTGTGACCATAATGCATTTCTAATGTTAGCCGCTCTCTTAATCTACGAACTGAGAACTCAGGATTTACACATACCGCATTACTTTTTGTTCTCCCCTTGAGCTCTTGCGGAGCCGGTGGAGCAAGCGTACGCGCATTGATTATGCAGATTAATTTCAACATTGCGTGCGGATATATTTATGTTTACCCATCTTCGTTTATATGTGAATATTTGCTTGTGTACATACATATGTACATGTTCATACATACATATGTATGTATGTACATATATGGGTGGCTTGCACTTGACTGCTGTTTTGCATGCGTCATGTGTGTAAAGCCAGCGGCGCATGGCTCCAACCATTTACACTCTTGGCACATTTATTTACTCCCAAATGCGGAATTTGTTCTGCTCATGTTTTAAAATTTATGATGCCACGCTCTCACACACTCGCACACACCGATTGCCCTGTTTGTCCCAAACCCCACTCTGTATGTCTTTTCTGTGCACTGCCTCTCTTTATTTTTATTTTTTCTCCATCTCTCTTTCATTCGTTGTGCGTTTTCTGTGTTAATAATCAGATGTTAAAGCCATTTGTTAAAACGTATGTTCTCGCAATGAAGCTCTTACTGTTTATACTAAGTGGAATAACACACATGCATATACAAACCAAAACATGCATGATATAAACAATTGTGTGTATTTTTTATTTCAAAACATTCCATTCTCTTTGGGTCTTGCCTTTTGAAATATATATATAATTTAAATTTTTAAAATACCTTTGAGGTTCAAGTTTTAATTAAAGGTGCATTTCAGTTTGCTAAACTTAAATCGCAATTTGATTAGGTGAGTAATAAAGACTCGTCATCGTTTTTATCAAAGTCTGCCATTGTTTCTGTTTGTCTTTTTGTGGTGCTAGCTATCTTGGACGTCAATCACAAAAGCAAAAACGGCAGCAACTTTAATGAAACTGCACATGCTTTTATATTATTCGCTTGTGTTTGTCCATGTAAATTGCCATTCGTGTGGACAATAGTCGAAAATTGGGGCTGTGGCAACCAAAAAAAATGTTAGCAACAAACCAAATAAACAAACTAGCGGAGATAAATACGAAGTTGTAGATTATTTGGGACAGAGAGGCAAGCAAGGAATAGCAAAGGAGCTTTTTATTATCAAAGCAAAATGCGAAAGACGCAAGCAAAGTCTACTTTAGGGCGTGAATACTTAATAGCGAAAAGGAAACTAAAGCAAAATTGGAAGTGGGAACAGAAAGAAGTAGAGCAAGTGCCTTCTAGTACAGTTATGTAATGAAATATGGCACACACACACACTCACAAACTCATATGATGATTGCCTTAGTCAGGCGCTTGACTTCGCTTCTCATTGTTGCTATTGTAGTTGCTTTTGTTTTGTTGTAGTCGCTGTTCCTCTGCTACACATTTTTACAATCAACGTCGTCATTGTTGAGCTTGTTGTGGTTGTTGCCAGCCTATGCTCGTATACCCTGTTTTTATTAGATACCTAGTGGTGTTGTTACTGAGTTATTTACAAAAGCTTATAAAGAAAAGTGCCTTATTTCAAACTAAATAAAGGGTATTGCCTGACTCGAGCGCTTGTTCTTGCTGTTGTTTTAGTTGTTCCTGCAACTCGCATGAAAACATGAACAAATTGACGCAAACCACTCAACGATAGGGTAAGTGGTTGAGAGAAAGGGTCGAAAGAGTGGCACAAAATTACTAAAGAAAGGAACAAAGTGTAGAGAATTAATGCCAAACGGTGAACCGCTCCAAAGAAATACAGGATGGGAAGTAGTCTTAGCGATTGCAAAGGCGGATCACGTAACATGGCATGTATTAGGAAAAATATGTATAAATATATATCTGGACAGGCTGGACATTTTGAAACTCCAGCGTTCTTAGCCTTAAAATAAGATATGACTTTATGGCAACTCGGTAATCTGTTACTAGCCCGAAACTAATTATATTTATTAGTCTTGCGTCCCAAGAGCGGCAAGATAAGCTGTGAAATTAAGGTATTGAAAACACAAAATAAGAATTGTTTCCACAAACAACGCTAGATTTCAATATTTAAAACAATATCAGTACGCAGCTCTTTGCTGAGCTTATGGCGCCAAATCGCATGCCTTGCCTTGCTCCACCAACAACAAGCGTGCTAACAATAAAGGGTGCACAAGGAAAGCAACCCGTTGACCCAATTTCGAGTCGCAATTATATGCAAGTTGCTTTATCTTTAGAAGGGTTAAAGCGGGCATTATTTCCCATAGTCTGTTTGATTTGATTTTGTTAGAAAAGAGTTAGTCTTAGAGTTGGGGTAAGATGGTAGCTTTGGGGGTCTTTTGTAGAAGCTTCTTGCCTGGCAATTCTGGCTTGTTGTCAGCTCGTCACTTTATCTCACGCTGCGCCAACAGTCAATATGTAGCGGTCTGGCAACGTAGCCTGCAACTGTCCTTTGACACTATTCTTTTACTATATCCCTGATGAAATAAAATGATTTAAAGAAGTATATAAAATTCTTGATTAAAATGCGATCCCCGCTTTATTTGACCCTACTTATTTACTCGTCAAATTAACTTAAATGAACAAAATTTAAAAGTATATTATATCCAACGTCAGGACTCTGAGCCCCTGCAAACAAATAATCTTAGTTGGGCAAACATTGGTTAAGCCAGTTCTCCTTCCCTTACTCTGCTTAAAGGTATGTTTAGAAAGCAAATGGTCAAACGCTTTCAAAGAAACAGCAGGGCAGCGGACGGCAAGTTCAAGTCTCCTTTTAATGTATCTGTGCAGCCCACAGCCTGTTGGCTTTGTCAGAGTGTTTTTTATATATTTGGTTTTTTAGGCGACTTTTTCTCATTATTTTCCAATTGGTATGTGGACCTCACTTGCTTTATTCGTGCAGTTCTTTCACACCACTTGCATTTGTCCTGTAGTAAAAGCTTCTGTCCTGAACCTTTGGCTATGTTTCTTAATTTTCTTGCCTATTTGATTGTTCTCTGCTCTAACAGCTCAGTTTTTTACTTCCACTTTGACGGCAAGGCCGAAGGTTATACAGCCGGCATTTAAATTGGATATTTGCCAGGACTGCGATGGAACTTAAAGAGCTCCAGCCCCATCCTACTGCGATGTCTTCACTCTTAGAAAGTATTTACAGTTGTTCCACTCTTGAGCTGTTTTGCCTTTCAGTTTGTTATTTGGCCAATATTGGCATCATTTACGCAGCCAAGGAAAGCTTGACTGGCGTACTGGAAGGACAGTACTCCAGACATACATGAAGTTGCCAAAACTTTGCCCTTTTAGTTTTCATCCCATCCCATCTGCATTTGCTTTTATTACACAGTTGGCAAAGCTGCAAAAGTTTTCTACGGATTATAGCGTTGCCGACTACGGCCAAGAATGTGCTATATTAAAATCGTCAACGTTATAGGCGCTCTTTAAAAAATAATTATTACATACTTGCGACCCAGCACATATTTTACACATTAAGTCACCAAGGGCGTGGCAACGCCTTCGCTTCCAAGTTGGGCCGTTGCACATGCGCAAATACTTGAAACTTAAGGCAATACATCTATCGATGTCTAGTCTCAAGGTTCAGCAAAGTTGTTTCTTGTGCATGATGCGTTCTGTTAAGTAAAGCAGTAAATAATCCAATGATAAAATTTGAGATTTCATTTGTGACTTGCATTTAACTTTTGCTGTTTGTTGCTTGTAAGCGGGTACAGAAGGGAAGAAAAGGGAAGAAAAGGGAAGAGAAGGGTGCAAGTTGTGGCACGGGGTGTCATTGAGAAGCAGCGACCACAGTACAGAAGTCAAATTGACCGCGAGTTGTCGACGCTCTAAAGTTAGCGCCTCGGGGTAGTTGATTAAAAACTTGTAAAATATGCAAGCAAAATGAGCTATTTACAACGACTGCTGCGTGTCTTTCCACTGGTTGCAGGTTGAAATGAGAGGGAGAACGTTTGAGGGGTTTCATAATCGAGGGCAAAAGTTTTCGTTTGTTGCTTTCCATAATTTCATTAGTCGTCGGGCTGCTGAAACAAAAAGTTTGCCAGATGCAAACAAATTCGCATTAAAATATGTAATTCCAATTTCGCCTGCTGGCTGCGGCTAAGAGAGGGAAATTCATTATAAGGATGAGGTTCAGTTTAAAGTGGAAAAGTTGTGCTGGTTAATTCATTTGACGTGGCTTCGATATGAAAAATTTGTTTAAAGTGTCAGCAGCTGAGCATAATTACAACGAGCTCACAATTTGTAAAGCATCAACCATATTAAGTTAGCAATTCAAACTGTCATCTTCAAAGCTATATTGGGCTTGCAAGGCAGAAAAGTGCTCAGTGCTGACGACAATGGCAAATACTTGTGAAAATAGTGATTAGCCCTTAAAAGCGATTTGCAAGAAATTTCTTCCATAAACTATGAGCCTTTTTGCCAATTACTATTGAAGAGAAAAGAAAAAGTAGACTAAAGGGTCTTCAATTTATTAAGACGTGACAATATACAAAATATATGACAAAAAAAAAACGACGGTCAAAAATAAAAACTGTATGGAAGCAGTACTAGCGAGAAACTGATTGTAATAGCGAGTAAAAGGAATTACTTGAGTTAGAAGGAGCAAAATAAAGTCAGAAAGAAAGTGCATATAGTTAGATACGTACCACGAATAGTGATTAAATCCAATGTAGTGCGCTACAGAAAAGTCTTTTTAAATTGAAAATGGATACAAAATAATAAAGCCTATATTATAAGTTTAAGTATTAAAAAAAATGTATGGCAACAATAAGAAATAAATCAAAGATGGAAAACGCATTGAGACAAAGTGATGAATCCCCGTGGTAATAATTTATATGCTTTTATCTCTGTCTGTGGCACAAAAGTTTGTTTAAGCAATATCTACGTGCTTTTTTAGCACACAGAATTGTGATCAAGCTTAATGTTTGCTGCAATGAGTTTATGTAGAGTCGAAAGAGAACTGAAATTGGAAGAGCCCGTCAACATTACTTCTCGAAGTGTATTACTTTTGTCAGCTGATGATGATGGTGATGAGAATTTACACTTTTGCAGCTTTTTGCACTTCAATGGGCTGAAAGAGTGAATGCTAAGGTGATGACCTTGAGACGTGAAGACAAATGTGTGAACAGCGAACGACGAAATGACTGATGTGCTAAGCGAGACCAGTCCGAAGTGGCTGCTGCTGCTGCTGTTCCTGATTCTTATGCTAATGATGATGAAGTCAAGCACTGCTAAAAAGTTGTGCACGTTGCATACTTACTTTTTTGCTTTTTTTGCTGCTGGTTCTGATTTATGTTGGCCCTCGCAAAGGCTGCACAAAAACTTAATCAAATTTTGCCTATAGCCAAACGCGCAAGTTTTTGTAAAGAACTCTGCAGTTTTCCGGAGAATTACTTACATAAATAGGAATGCACTGAAAACACTGTGCAACTGTGTCAATATTTTACATGCAACGCACACACCACCATGCAACAACTGTCCGAACAGTGTTGCCCCTGCCCGCTATCTTTTGCCTGCCTGTCCCGAGCGCGTTTACTGTTGCCCAAACCAATGACCAATATTTCACAAACAATGCCAAAAGGCGGATGTACTCACCAGTAACCAGCTTCCAACCAGTCCTACAAGCACAAAATTTTCATAAAACTGATGGCGGCTGTGGCTAGCAAACGCAATGCAATTCCTCTTTTCCCCACCAATTGCAACCCTGCCTATGCCAACCAGAGTAGAGTCGTACATAAAAAAAGTCAAAGAAAGAGAGAGAGAGAGAGAAAGGTAGGGAGAAAACGGGAGGTTAGTTTTCTCCTAGCGCAGATCCTTCAATTATGCAATTTTCTATTTTTGCACAAAATTGAAACTGAAGTTGAACAGAGATGGATGGGGGTGAATGAGGATGAACAGGACATGGTGCAGGAGGCTTGACTACCTGGCGCCACACAACTTGCAGCTATGCCAGTCAGGCTCGACCTACTATTCTGTGTAAAAGCTCGTGTATCCCTCTTATTCCACATTTTCGTTTAGGTTTTTGTTATCAGACCCAGACAGTGCCTCAGTTTCCAGCTCTTGGCACTGGCTCTAAATCTGACTGCAGCACAATGCCAGGCTTTTTTTTGTAAATACTTTTTTGTGACTGTGAAAAACTACGAATACTTATTTCGCACATAAATTATTTTTAGTAGGAATGGAAATGGATATAGAGGTTTCTATTTTGAAGTCACTTGTGTCGCGTGTCTAGCAAATCAGTTTTTCTGATCGCTTGTTATCAATTGTTTGAGAGCTCCTTCAGATGCCAATTGGCAGCTAAACAACAAATATAAAATAATTGCTATTGCTTCAAGTGTTTTTCCCCTACCACCGCTGCTTCACCACTTGAGTGGAGCCAAGAAAAACAACAATTTGAACACTCTAATGGATCGATATATGCAAATTTATATAGAGTATCCATTGGCAACAAATTCTAAGCTGTGTTGTCGTAGCATTTGATTTGCTGCCTTTCTCTAGCTTGCTTTTATGTACAACATACAATGTACATACGCATTTACTGTAGCGTTGTGTGGGGGGCGAGGGTGTGTGTGAAATGCTGTTGAAATAATGGACGCCTGGGCGCCCAATTGATGGCGGGTTATGAGTTTTTGGCATGTTATTAATTTCAAGTACCACAAAATGTTCAAGTACATTTTTCTGCCCCTTGTACAGTTGGTGGCTGTTCTCCCTGCCAGTAGATGTGTATATATATATAAAGTTGTTGTTGCTGATGCTGAAAAAGATTGTTAATGCTGTGCAAATTATGCTTAGTATTTGCCACTTTAATATGTAGATTTGCAGATACGTTAAAGCATAACACACCCAGTCATTTACGTATTAATGCATTCCTTATTGAAATGACCACGGTAACCCAAAGAATTTTGTGGCAAGTTTTCAGTTTGCTTTTGAGTGTCATTGCTGGCACATTGTCTTAATGGTCACGTTTCAAGTTAGGAATCTCCCTGTAGCTTATTGCAAGCTATGCAACAAAAGCACGCGTTCTCTGAGGAAAGTTGTTGTTGTGAGTGTTGTACGTAAAATAGTACTGGGTACAGTACAGTGACATATATTTTCTTCTTTTTTTTAATGATCCAAAACTATTTTACTCGTGCAGTTATCGAATTCTGATAATGTTATCTTTTTGCAAATGTGTTTTATGTTATCTACTCTTTTAAGCATTTAACTTAAAGTTCGCCGCACGTACGAGCTAATACCAATAAAACAACATTAGGTTTACTATCGCTTAAAGATTAAAAGTAGCCCCCTTATTCGCCCAAGTAAATATACAGCAAGGAGAGTGGAGAAAAAATTGTGGGGTTCATTTAGTGTACACGGTTCATTCATTGAATGAGCTCAGAGCTTCACATCAGCCACGGAAATTAGCATACGGCAAAGTATGACGATGTTGGTAATGGGAGGTCGTCGACGGAACAACGTTTGCCATTTATACGATGTGAGAGCAAGAGCATGAGTGGGGCAAGTAGGCGTGATACGCCCCTTATAGACATGTGTTGGTTTAGTTGAGGTGGCTTTGCTTTTGCTCGAGGCACATACACTCAAGCGAGCAAACATATCTTGATGTTAAGTGCAATATTTATCGCATTTTAGCAGGCAGCTTAATGATGGTTGTTTTTCTTGCCGTCTATAGTTGTTGTGCATGAAACGAAAACATTGTGTCATTTAAGTACCTCCAATGAATGTTGCTGTTGCAGTTAAACACACAATTTAAACATGCATCTCATTATAAACATTGTCAGTAACATAAGCTTTTGCTCTGCTTGCAAATTGGCTCATGGTTAAACGGTAGCTGAAAATAAGTTTGTCTCGACTCCTATGTTTGATCCATGTTGATGCTCAGTTGACCCTTGTTTGCGCAGCAGCTTATGTTTGACGATTTCTTAGAGTCCCTTCAATGCAACTAAGTCACGTGGCAAGACCAACTACCAACAGGCAGGGCAGAATTATGTACAATTGAATTTAATACAATTAAATCAGTGCCTTGAACTACGAGCAGGTGAAAGGTCCTATTAAATTTGTAGAAAATGTGTTGAACCACATCTGGACAGGCTGTAAATGAATAAATCAATGTTAAAAGTGCAAAATGTAGCTTACGTATACCCAAAGAGTTCAGCATAAGGATAACGTAAAAAAAGAACGACTACTTACTGTAAAAAACTTCGCACAACTTCTATTTCTTTTTTCTTATTCGGAGCAACGGGTCTGCGTAAAATCTAACTCTAAGTGCCAATCCAGTTCCAATTGCATCCAATGAACGCAATTTGGCTAAGTGTGCCAGCATGTTCGTAATTTTTAGTTCGCTTTTCGCATTCGGACATTTCTTGTATGAGAATGTAAAGTGAAAAAAAAGCACGGCATTTAAGTAAATGACATTTGGCTAATTGAATTGTGAGTTCTCCGTCGGTCTAAGAATGAGATACTTAAATAGAAAAAGGGCTTGGTAAAAATTAGAATTGCTTTCAACTAGACACAAGCAAGCACAACTCGTTGTCTCCGCTAGAGTATTTATCTGGATTACGAAAAGGTTCAAGTCAGCATGGGTTCTCTTTGTGGTTGGAAGCTGGCGTTTTCAGTTTGGATTTACATTTTGTATAAATCTGGTCAAGAAGCGGCAGTCTGAATTCGTTTTGGAACATTGTCTGCTTTTGTGTGTCCTTTAACATAGTCGCTTATTTACGAGCTGTGCATGTGTATATCCGGAAGTTCGTGTGGATTGCAGGTCAGAACTGTTCTTTGAGCTGTAATTAATAAAACATGAATTCAATTAGTTTAAAAGGCTCACGATGATCGAAATGCTTAAGCCCCAACAGGGAATGGGCAATTTTTCATGTGGCCCTTGTTGGAAAAACTCCTTTTGACCTTTAGTGGTCACCTATTTCATATGACATCCGGACATAACTTCGCAACGCTAGCAAAAAACTTGAGAAATTGAGCAAACTTTGCTCTTATTCAGTGTCAATCAACGTTAATTCGAAAAAAAGTGTGTCTTACTTATACTAGCTAATGTGTTTGTCAATCTCATTTATTTTGTATGTCGCTCGCCCTTAACTAAATATTGTCTGTCCTTTAATTGCTGATAAATTCTAGATGCCTTTTAACATAAAAAAAACCTGCTGTTAGAAGTATAGACTGGTTACTAAAGACACTTTAAATACTGTAGCATACAGTGAAGCGCACTTGAATGCATTTTCTAATTTGATGAAAAAGTTTTTCGCTCCGGTTGAAAAGTTTGTCCAGCATTCAACGGGCGACTTTTCAATGAATTTAAAATTAAAATTAATTAAAATTGACTCCACTTTGACCTTAATTGCAAATCAGGAAACACATTAAAAAAAATCGTATACATTGATTGATCTGCCCAAAATTTGCAAATTCCTAGCGAAAAGTAGACACATTTTTGAAATTGCATTGGCTGCTGTCCAGTTCAGTGCAGCAGTCAAAATCATCGTAAATTAAAGAAAGATGTTGAACAAAACAAACAGCATAAGCCGATTTGGTGTGCCTTATCATACAGGGCATAATTTATGACCAGACACGAGACGATGGGTGCGTTTCACAAAGGTGAACGGACCCATACATGTGGGGCAAGCAACAACGTGCTAAAAGTCAACATTAAGAGGCAAATGTGCCCAGAAATAGAGCGACACAAAGCCTAAAATCAATAAAATTGTAGTGTCCGCTTTGGATGCCGTTTACCGGCCTTGTTGGCCTGGCCTGGTCTAACTCATTATAAGGCCGCCGGAACAAAATTAATAAAGCAAACCGCTGGTAAGACAAGAAAATAGCATAGGAAACTGTTTGATGGTGGGCAGGAAAGCAATTTTGCACGCAAGCCCCAGCAGTGTATGCCAATAACAGAGTTTTTAGCTGGTAACTGTATGTGTGGCGGAAGGTATGTTGCACTTGTCTTTCGTTTTAAATGTAGAATCTAAAAGGACTAAAGTCAAACTAAAAATCCTCTAATGTGCAACTTTGAGCACAAAGCAGAAAGCTTTCTGCATAAAAGTTTAAAGATCTTAGCACTTTAATATATTCTTGTTCTCTTGTAATTTTGTTCTCTTAGCTGCCGCTATGTCTGCTTATTTATTATGGTCAACAAAATGTAGAATGTGCCGGTCGATTTCTTTATTTTGTGCGACAGTTGCACAAATTTCTTCTTTGTTTACAAACTATTTACGCCGCACAGACAAAAACACTTGCATGCACACATACATACAACATACAACATACATACACTTACACATAAATAAGAAATTATTCAAAAAAATACTTGACACAGTCATGCATTCGAAAAAGGTTACATTTCTATTGTGTTGCCTACTCTTCGTCAGTTTTTGGTTGGGTATTGTAACTGCTTATATTTGACCCTTCTGTCGTCCCAAAAAGACCATAATTTTTGTTGGCTATATAAAAATTCCCAAAATACGCTGATAAGCAAATGCCAGGGTTTGCATAATGCGAAAGTTAGCTTTCTTCTCAACAAAGGGTTAGTATTGATAAGTAAAAAGTAACAGCGTTATAAACGTTCGCTGCAAGCCAAATACAGCTTCTTCATTCGAACACTATAATAGATCCAAGTGATGGAATTTATTCGGCATGCCGTTTGGAGCAAATATATTCCGAAATCCGCGAGAAATTCGATTTTATTTGGCCTAACAAAGAAAAACAAAAGCATTCAGATTGGCATCCCACTAATCTAGGCGAGCCAAAAATAAAACACACACAGCGTAAACAAACAGTTGGTAACCAAATGGAATCTGTTCAGAATAAAATGTCGGTGTGATATTGTTTATGAAGAATTAAATACACAACTATTGCTTGGGCATAACAAAGGTGTAAAAGTTTCAAAGAAAGCTCTTTACTTAACTTAGAAATATGATGATTTTTGTTTTAGAGCTTGCAAGTTGTGGTACATTAAAATTCAGTCAGGGATGACTTCACATTTTAGAGCTTTAAACTACCTTGAAGCAAGATTTAATTATGTATGTTTAAGCGGTTGAAAAAGTAAGCTTAAAATGCAAAAATTAAATAAAATTCAGCCCTGAACAGTTTAAAGTCGTCTGTCGCTTTTCAAAAGTCGAAGGCCGCGGGGCGTTGGTTGGGTCGTGTTGGGGTTGGTCGAGCAGCTTAATTAAATTGCAATTGCAATTTCCCTTGCGGCAATGACGGCAAAGTCAGCAGGAAACAGAAACAGCGACTGCAACTAAAACTAAAACAGAAATGGGCAATGACAATGGCGGCGCCGTCACTGCCGGCGGAATATTTCGGCACTATCAACAAAATCTAGACTGGGGGTACGTAGGTCGGCTGACCAGACAAATGGCTAGAATTTGATGGCTCTTGGGGTTGCAGCAACAGTAACAGCAACCGTTTAAGTCCACATCGGCCATGGCTAGAATCGTGCGTAAATGGCAAAACAGTACAGTACTGTTCAGTACATTTGAAATGTGCAACAGTGAAGCCCTTGGCGCACTATAGGGAGAAATGAACTCGATAGGTAGCTAAAGAGCCTGGCTGCTGATCCAAGAAAGAAGTGCACTAGTTAGAACGCACTCTGTCAACTCTTGACGTCGTCGAACTTATGTTTTTCAGTTCTTTGATGCTTTTATATGTTTATGTTTGCACGCTATGCACGCGGCCTATCGCTTTATTCATTTGATGAATCAGTAAAACTATAAACTGCTAAAATAATTAGAATGTTGTCTCATAGTAATTGACTAAGAACAGAAAATCCGATTGAGGTCGACCAAGATGATTGCCTTATGCTAATGAAGGTCTGATTCTTATATCACGTTTCTTAGTAGGCTTGAAATAAGGCGTGCCGTAAATGCGCCCCAACCTATACAGTGAACAAACAATAAATCGCTGCCATAAATCAGAAACGATTTTCGGTATGAATTTAGCCTAAGATAAGTTTGGACAATTCAAACGCATATTTTCCGTGTGGAGTTTTTGCGGCTAATTGCATCGCCATTTTGAATAACCTCCTCCTACTTATTCATAAAATCGGGTCGCGTTTCTAGCATCTCTTTGTGTTTGCTGTCCTTTTTGGGGCGGCGAGAAATCTTTAAAGAAAACGCACATAAATTTCGCAAAAGTGCTGCCACTTGCTCATTGCTTAACTTTTTTTTCTGGTGTTGGTGGTTTGGAGATACGAGATGAAAATCTGCTTTAAATATTGGGCGTTCGTGCGCAAATCCTCGTAAAATGTGTAAAAAAAGGAAATGCAAAATGTCGTTTAAGTATGACATACAGAAAAGAGCGAGATGGCAAGAGACAGAGAAAGAGACAGACAAATATGGAGAGGAATAGGTTTGTGCTTCAATGATTCGTAGCTACTTCAATATTTACGTAATAAGAAAAATCGATTTAGAGAAAGTTTAAGCGCATGCCAAAAACATCTATGCGAATATCGACTGAGGTCTGACTACCCAAAGCTTCAACTCAAAATAAAGAAAGAAAGACATGCGTTTTAGATTTGTTGGAATACCAGCTGCTGACGTTGAAGAGCTTTAAGCACGTCAGTGGCATTTTGTCCCAACGGGTTCGACTTGCAAGTGCAACGCAAATATCCCAATCTCCCAAAGGGTAGCTGCTGCTTCTATCTACTTCTGCCACAGCCATCGATTATCGCTAGTAAGTTTTCGCTGCTTTGAATCTTTCGATGTGTTCACTTTGCTCGTTTAGTTGTCTGTTAACTACATAAAATTTTTAAAACAGGTTGTGACACACACACACCTACACACAAGTTTACTTACTCAATGACAGACAGAGAGACTTACATATCAATAGCATGTATGTGTGTCACGTCCTAGTTGGCACATTTGACTGAGATTTTTGCTCCTTATGTGTGTATTTTAAGTGAGGATGTCACAAAGACGTCATGGGGTTTATCGACATCATCGCCTTAGATCTTTTGGCAGCCACTCTTTTATGTTTTTTTATATTTGCTTTAACAACTAGTTTTCATTTAATATGTAATACGCTGCGTATGCGTAATGCCAATATACTCATATTGATAAAACATTATATGAGCAGTTGAGTTGAGCTTTGAGCACTGAGCGGCGGTCAACGATTGCTGATTACAGATTACAACACGTAATGACCAAAGCCAATTTATTGAAACCCAGCTTCTCCTCCATCCTCCGTTCTTTGGCTGCAATGAGTCAATAAGAATTGCGGCACAGAACGAAGCGTCATTCAAGAAGTAAACAGCAGACATCAGCTTATGTGTAATGATATGTAGCAGATGAGGATGCTGTCGGACTGGGCCCGGCCTACGTCTGTGTCCGACATTTCTAGCAATAGCTGTGAAATGTTTTGTTGGCTTTATTGCTGCTTGGGCGAGCTGTCAATAAATTAAATTTCCGTGATGGCATGTGGAATGCGATGAACGCATTGCTGAAGGTTCCTGAAAAATAAAAAATAAAAATCGATTTGTGCTATGAAGCCATGAATATTTTATAAAGCTCATTTCTCCACCTTGGACGGATATCGCTGCACTCTGCTTTATTAGCAGCAAATTTATGGCGTATTTTGTGTTTTCCGCGCTCAATGCGATTACTTGGATACCACACCCACCATCAAACGACGTCCGCGATGCAGCTGCTGCAAATTGCTTATCAATTTATGCAAGTGATACAAGTAAGGGCGGCGACGGCCATTTGCTGCGTCGGTTATAAATTTCGCCCCATTCGGTCTGCCCTAACGTTGTCAACGCCAGCTGCTAAACATTGCCTTGCTATATTTGCACTCGTCTGCTGCATTGCATCAACTGCTGACCCAATTCCCGACTAGCCCAGGATAGTGTGCGGCTATTTTTGTATGAGACCCATACTGCATACATAGACTGCTGTTCGTGTTTCTGTTGTTTTTTTTATTGTTGGCATTTCGCAGCTATTTTCGTTAGGCTTTGTTGAAATTTTGTTGTGGCACATCTACAAATCGCTACATACAACAACAAACTGATAAGAGCGTATAAAACTGTGTGGTCTTTCAAGATGCTTAATTTAATTGATTATTATCCAATAGTCTGTCGCGGGTATGAACAAAGACGGTATCATAAAAATAACAGGGTAATATGCAAACCTGCTGGCAAAAGGTCAGTGTGACAGAAATTTGCTAAAAACCAGAATAAAACTCACATATTTACTTTCGGCCTCATGGGTAGACAAAAATACAAGCACATGACATGTATTTTCATTAGTGCAGCCTCATCTTTGCTCCTGTAGTTTTCGTCGCACAACTTGACACTCACCTCCTAAGATGGTATGCTCCCATTGGTGAGTCATGTAGAAATTTGTGCGTTAACCTCCTGAACTGGGTGTTTTAATATGCATGGAAAAAACATGATTCAATTTACATTATAATCCTACGGGACTAACCAAATCGTGCAGGTCTGTGTCCTTGGTAAATTGTGTGGGAAACATCTCGTTTAAATAGCCAGTTCGATTTTTGGCTTGCTTGCTGTGGGGTAATATTTACAACACTTCTGTGGCTATGGATTGTGCTCTTTGATATTTAGGTTGTTTCTTACTAAACAAATGGAAACTTATTGAAAACTCGCAGTTATAGTGTCTCTAGTTTTAATGAATGGGATTTGTTTTTTTTTTATTTGTGCACGACATACACACTTTGCATACATTAAAGTGTTGTTTAAACTGTGCTTCGGATTATTTGCATATTATCCAGTTGTGATTTATTGTGCGCAAAACAAATAATTCCCTTATCAAATATTTGGAGGTAAAACCTTTTGTAAAAATAAAAAAAACCATATTCCGTTGGCATTTCGTCAGTTTGGCAATTCCATTTATTTGCAAATGAATCAGACACCAAGACCACTTGGGTCTTGAAATTAAGTGCTCTCTAAACAGCTGCTCGTTAAACGCTTGGTGACTAGAGTGCTTGTAATGTATTGGTATCACAACTCTCACTGGGCTGTACCATTTTCGCGTACTGTAACGTCACACAAAAATGCCGCAGAACTTCATTTCATGGCATCAGCCCTAAAGCAGGCAACGGAAAGATCGGTAGTTCTAGGAGCGTGCATAGCTAGAGAGATTGCTATTGCGTAGGTAAAAAACTCTAATTTATGCACATTATTTCGCCGTGTTGTCAGCTAAAAACAGAGCCACTTGAATTTTGTCAACTATCGCACTTGATGCTCACCACAAGCGACACCTCGATGTTGCTTGTTTCAGCTGTTTCAGTTGTTTCTTTAGTTGCTGTTCTTGCTGGAGTACTCCTTGCTAAACGTTTATCTCAACTTTGCCGTGTTGCCGAAGCGCACTCGGCCGAACCAAATTAGTTTAGCAGCAAGCAAAATGTGCGAAAACTTTATGTGACTGACTTAATGAGGGTGACACGCCTTAGGGTAGGGAAGGGCTTTTAAAGGGGACTGATGGGGAAGTCGACCCTTTGTCGTTTCGCACACACGAGGTCCGCAGCTCATGCATTTATGCAGCGAGTTGAAAGGTGACTGTACCTGTATAGCTGCAACACTCGAGTGGTTGGCACAGTTTGTTAACAAGACACTCTACAGCCCACAATTTAAATAAAACACCCTAAATTAAGTTACATTCTGTGTCCTGGGGTCGGCTTTAACTATTTAGATTTGCAGTCTGCGACAATTGGATTTTTGGTGACTCTTTGGCTTAGCCCGAAATGTATATTTATTAAACAGTACGGCGTATTTATTCTATGTCAGCAATTTTTGAAGGTTCTATGTTAAATAGGCGAAGGTCGCAGCTGCATAGTTGGGGCCCAAGGCACTACTAACTTGTTGTTAATGCATAATGTTGTAAAGTAGCTCATGCATAAACCAGTTCGTTAAAAATTTAGCTGCTTCACAGAAGAGACAGCTAGTTACGCACTATACGTCGAGTGAGTAGCAAGCGCTACCTGATAAACTTTTACACAGATAACCAACGGCAGGTGCAAGTGGGCGTAAAAAGGGCATCCATAACAATTTGCTTTATACACAGCCGCACGCATGTATACACTTTCACATATGTATCTGGAGGTACGTGATTTGCGTTTATTATATTTCAGCAGCACATAGATGACTTTCATGGGTGCCAACATCATGTGCTACAGATATCTGAGCTGCCTTTCATCTTCCTGGGCATCTGCAGCATCCTTCACAACTTGGGCATGAGTTTTTCCCTTTTATTTTTTTTGTTTTTTGTGCATATACCCTAATGCCAATGGCTTTAACAAGCGACCACTTCATGTGTACAGGCTAAGGCCCTGTTCGCCAAACTAATTTAAATGTAAATGATTACGTATTTTCAATTAGCATTTCGTCTGTTAGGGCATACGCATACCAATAGATAAATAAACACACGCGAGCAGAGACTTTATATAATGGTTACTAGTCTCGGACTGTAGATTACATGACCTTTCGACACGCCCATACTAAGCCCTAATTGAGTCTAAGCCCCATTCCATTGCATTCACTGACCTCTGTTTCTCTGTCTTTCCGCCCTACCGCTCTTTGCCTTGTTTACAACATTGAATTTATTGAAATTGATGAGCAAAGCGCACAAGTTCAAATTATAGCGCGAATTTCGAACCTAATGACTACAGGCTGCATAGAAACTTTCTCATAAATGAAGACGCCTACACCACAACTCGAGTGAGAGATATAGGGAGATAGGTCTAAAAAATTAAAAATACCATGAAATGAAAAGCAAATATAAGCAGCAGGAGCAAAAGAAGGTGCTTAGAATCAGCAGACACATAAATACATTAAAAACGCTTGCGGTGGTCAGTAGCAATAACAGTACCAGTAGCCAGTTTATGGGGCCAGTGGGTCAAAGGAGAAAAGAGAAAGAATACGCCAAGTAGCTGTGAAGAAGTTCTGTTTGATTTGGGACATCGCCAGCTCAGGGCCACTGCAAGCTGAATGGAACGTCGAACGTTATACTTTCAACAACTACTCATACAATGTACAAAACAAATGTCAAACAAACAGGCAAACAAACCGTAAACGAACTAGCGTTTAGTTTAGTTTAGTTCAGTAAATATGTGGGAGTGATAGCCAGTTAAAGTGAATGAATTAGTTCAACCATAAGAATTAATCTCGCATCTTGACAGGCAGCAGCGGGACGCGATATTTGTATAGCTAAAGGCTGATGCTGGCTAGTAGTACGTTTACGTAAACTACCAATTGGCGTTTCTAGCTTTTCACAAAACAATTGACAAACATCCTATTCAGTTCGGAAAAAGACCAATGCACACATGTATACGACAAAAAGCATTGTAAATTGCGGCAGCAGTTGTCCAAGCTTATATTTGCAAATCATAAACTATACGGATAAGTAGAGTAAGAAATTTCTAAATAATGCACTTGCAGGTTAGCGAACTCCACGCCATAAATGCATATTGGTACTGCTCTAAGGACAATTCACATTCTTTGTGCGTATTTGTAGGGACAACTTTTCTTTGTTTCACACAGTCTTTCTTTGTTGTCTGCACAGCAACTAAACCGTCTAAACTTCTTCCTCTTCCCTACTTTGCTGAGCTTTTAGCTTATTTCCTTCCGCTGCGCCATATTTAACTCGTTTTATCTAGCGTCGCGTTCAAGTGGTTGCTTATTATGAATATTATCAGGTAGCTAGGTATGGAAATGGCGAAAGCTTGCGGGAAAAGTCTGTCTGGCCTGGATTGCTCCTCGTTTTATGCGCTATACTCTTTATGGGTGTTTATTGAGTGTCCTGCGATAAAAATTCCCTTTAATCGCGGAGCAAAATAAAAGAATCTACACATACACAAACACGCATAAGTGTATACTATAATCATTAATTGCTTGTGCGCAATTAACGTTGAAATAGATATAATAATTGTTCTCTGCGAAAAATGTTTGTTATCACGCATGCTTTCAATTTATTCGCAAATTATGCCTAAATTGATTGCAAACAAAATAGTTCATGTACATTATACACATGCATATGTGCTCGTATTCCATTGGCGTAATTATGCGGATTGAGATTGGGGTTTACAGAGAGTGTAAAGTTCAAAGTTTATTGGTGCCACTCGCTCCTGCTTGTTTTCATGTCTCGTTCTCTCCCGGTTGGTTTTGTCTTTTTGGCATTTTCACTTATTCCATTTGCGACACTTTTGTACACGAATAAACAATTTGAAAAGCTGACATAATGCCTACAATAAACGACAAAACCGACAGCGAGAAATGGCAAACAATTGTGGTGGAAAGCACGCGGTAAAAATGACAAACAACATAACAAAGCCAAAACATTAAAAAGTAGGAGAGAAATAACATAAATTGCCTGCTCCGGCTTTAAAAAATGACAATGAAAATTGTTGTCAATTGCTGATAAAACTCATTTCGGACACGTTTGAAAAATATGTAAAATTTGTTGTGGCCAGATATCACTTTAAGTGTATGTGCGATTTAAAAAAGAGATAATTTTAGTATCGAACATTTTGATCTTATAAATCGATTGGGATGCTGCTATTCTGCTTGATTGATTATCCATTCTTGATTCTCTTTACTTTTGTTTTTTATTTTTGCCATGACAAATTTGATAAATGTTCACATCCCCAACCACTCTTCTGCCCAGCTAGGGCATACGAAGCTGCATGTACGTAAAGGCAATGTCATGTCAAGTGCACAGAACAAGAAACTCAATAAAAACGGCAGTCAGAATGCCAAAATTGTTGTCTTTCTGTTCGTAGCTCATCTTGGCAATGACCCAGACCCTGCATTGCCTGACGGCCACTTGAACATAGCCCATATAGCTTATATATATGTATATGGCTTGAGATTGACTCCCGATAGTGCTCATCAAATTAAAAAAAAATGCAATTTATCATTTAGTGCTCTGATTTCGTTTGTACGAAAATGCTTACACCCTGCACACTTGTTAAGTGTGTAACACGAATATCACGTCAGTAACCATTTTATTACTTTATCTAGTTTGAAATTGTATGTGGTGGAATAGCCTGGCTAGTATTTCGCTAAAGCCCTGCTTTTTGATATTTACAAATTCAATTTAAATAGAAAATATAAATGACTTGGCAAATTGAATTAAACTCTCAAAGCGTAACTTTCAGCCATGCGCAGTTTTCAACTAATTATATTTGCATACATGAAACAATAGGTCGCGACTTACATTTAGCCGAATTTGTTAAATAGGTTATTTTTCAACTGAAATCTCATTTTATCTACTGTTGCTTCGATAACTAGACATTCGCTGCTTCTACTTTGCCATAACCGACCTCGATTTTTAGGTTGTTCATTTATTGCAATTAGCAATCAACTGACAGCAATAGCAATAGCAACAATTATGCAATATGATTAATGCTATAAATCCATTACGATAAATATTGAAAGCTGTCTGCGAGCTGCGAGCCCAGCGTGCGTTTTGGGGATTGTACGGGTTTAACGATAACGTTTCTAGGGTAGGTACACAGGGCGTATTATGATTGCTATGTTTGTTGTTGCTTATTCATGCATATGCATACGTCGGAAATTGTAACGATTATACACCGGACACACACATCGGAAGCGGCATAACCCCTTATCCCTCAAGAACAGTGGCAGCAGCCCTCTCCTTTTTTAGTACATGGTCCAAATGCCAAGTCTCCTTTGAGCCAATGAACATTATTGGCGCTTATTGCCGTGCTCATCACGTGGCCAGCGATCCATGCATAAAAGGGTGTTTTTAGAGTTTTTGTTGTCGTTGTCCTTTGCCGTAAAATGAGATTTGCAATTTTCAGCATACTTCACTTAACAAAATTAGTAGCAACAGTTTTGCGCAAATGGCTTTTTAATTTATTGCAACAATTTAAGCTTTATGCTTGCATTTCACTGTTTCCTTTGCTTGCCGTGGGCACGTGGTGCGATAATTGTTTTAATGCGTTTTTAATTAAAACAAATATGAAGATATTTTTGCTCTTTTTCTGACAGACATAGTAAATCAGTTGATGGCAAAGACTTAAATAGCGTTTGAAACTGAACTCAAACTAAGTCATTAAAAGTTTTGCCATGACTTTTGCAATTGTGCATTCAAAACTTGAAAAGCAAGCATTAACACTGGGCGGCGGCTGGCGAAAATGGGTAGATACAAAAAAAAAAGAAAATGAAGAGAGGGACAGAATATCGTTGCGATTATTTGCATCTATATGTACGGCAAAAGCCTTCGAGTTGAAGCAAGTCGTAAAGCCTGGCGCAGCTCATTATAAATTTGTTGATACTGCATTTCACTGGCTTTAGCTGCTGTTTCCTGACAGAATATGCTGCGTTCATTTTGCTACCAGCTTCTTTGGCTGTTCTAGAAATGCTGCTGTTATACAGCCACCACAGTTCCTTGCCCATATCAGTAGCTTTTATGCTTACAGCAGCAGCAACTGTAGAAAAATCTCGACTCCTCAGCTTCGATGCCAGTTTACGAGCCAAGGGGAACTAGTCTAAAAATCACGCATAATTTATTTACCATAAACAAGATGAAGAAAAAGGAACAAAGTCGACAACGGGCGGCCACATCTCGGATGTCCTTGGGTTCACATTCAGACAGACATTCAAAAAAGCACACGAACGGTTGAACGGACGAGCTCGTTTATATTGCGAAAAGTTGCTGCCTGTCAGCGTTACACTTTGCACATTTGCTTCATAATATAACGTATACGCAAAGATTGCTTGCACTGCTTTTGGGATTGTTGTTCAATTTATGATGATGCTTACTTCACCCTCTGCTCGTACTCATGATTTCACTGCCGCTGCTTTTTGCACAACTAAAACATTGCAACGAGACATGCAGAATGCAGGAAACTGATAAAATTAAAAAACATATACATGGCAGCGGAAACAGAAAGCTATAGGGAGCAAAAAAAAGGAACGAGCCAAGCGATAAGCTTTATCCCTATTTAAGCTAGATAGATATTTCTTTTAAACATACCCAGTAATGTATGGATATTCATGAAAAGACACACTTCAGCTTAACAACATGGAGTCAAAACTTATCCCTCTCTTTCAAAAATAAATGTAATAAACGTAAAAAAACTCGAAACGCGCAACTGCTCAACCGCTAGCTTATGCCAAAGACAAGGATGCACAGCGGAAAATTGAAAATTTATGATGCTGGGTAGATTGAAGTACACGTACGCATTGCATTTGGGAAACATTTAGTTTGTCTTTCATTATGCCAAGCCTGAGAACTTACAAAAACTGACAGTCCGGTAAACACAAATGTTCTAAGGCTACAGGTAGCAAACTAGAAGGCCGCCGCAAGGCCTTTTCATAAAATGCATACAGTCAGACAAACAGTTCAGCTTTCTTAGTATGGATAAGCGACATAAACCCAATGACAGTAAATAAACTCTAAAATGAATGTAAAGAGAAAAAAACATTTATATAAACACAGGCCAGGCAGCTCTCATTTTTAGCTGCAAATCATTGACAAAGACCAAAGGTTAAACCTATTTAAACGACAATTGAGCACAATTAAGGCGTCTGAAAAAACACTGGAACATCCAAACTGAACTACAGTATATGTATGTATATGCTAATGCTTCTCGACATACTTAAACCTAAAACAAAGTCCACTCTACTTCCATTCCTGTCCAAAAATATTAACAGGATTATTCCCAACTGATTGGTTTAAATATGAAAAAAAAATCAATAAAAAATTAAAACTAATTAGCTTGTCACTGTTGCTTGTTGTTCTAGAACCAACTTGATTGCGATGCAGGTTAAAGCTAGCGATATAAATACCCTCGCCCCGCCCCTGTATATAATCAAGATAACTATTTTGGTCTTGCCAAAAAGGCAGGAAAAGTGGGAGGGAACATCTTTTGTTTTTTGATATATTTCCATGTATGAAATGGTATACTGGCAAACAGTTAGCTTGTATCAGGAAATTAGAATTGTACAGCAGGCAACTAGTACATGACCCAATGATTTGCTTGGCGTGTGGGTGATTAAGTAAATTTTTTAATTAATGGTGATTTCTAATTTGTTCTTGCTTTGCAGGCGAAACGCATACAGAGCAATGAGCTGGCTGCGATCAAAGTTATTAAATTGGAGCCCTCCGACGACATACAGATAATCCAGCAGGAGATTTTTATGATGCGGGACTGCAGGCATGTTAACATCATTGCCTATTACGGCTCATATCTGCGACGCGACAAGCTGTGGATTTGCATGGAGTTTTGCGGCGGTGGCAGCCTCCAAGATATCTATCAAGTGACCGGACCTCTTACGGAGGTCCAGATTGCCTACATGTGTCGTGAGACCCTGAAGGGCCTGGAGTATCTGCACTCTATGGGAAAAATGCATCGTGACATCAAAGGTGCCAACATTCTGCTCACTGAATATGGTGACGTAAAGCTAGCCGATTTTGGTGTTTCGGCTCAAATTACGGCTACTATTAACAAGCGAAAGAGTTTCATAGGTGAGTCTAGCAAATTACTTAATGACAGTAGCCATTCAAAAGAGCAATAGCTGCTTGATACTGAATATATTTGACATTCGACTTTTGTCAATCTGAATAGAACGATTTTATGACTTCACAATACGATTACCTGTACTGCATTTCATATAAATTGGATCTAAAGGGCATATGTTCTAGCGTATTTAGCTCAATTTTATAGAATGGATTTCAGCAAGTTCGGAACAGATTGTCGGACCATTCACATCACTTTGGCAGAAGTGTTTATCATTGCATGTTACTGTTTCAGATTATATACAGACACACAAGTACAAACCCACACAACACTGTCCTGGGTGAAACGAAAGGGCTCTCTGTTTTGAGAGGATTCTAACTACCACAATTGGTTTTCACGCTCTTAAACACTTAGGCAACAACTGTCAGAAAACCGAAAAAACACATAAGCATGGAAAGAAAAACATTTCACAGAACGAACGATAGCAATGATGCGAAAAAAAGGAAAATTAAATAACAGCAAAGCAAAACACAAACACGAATAATAGAAATAATAATACGGCTTATAAAAAAAAAATGTACCAAAATGTTTCAGAAACGACGATAGAAAAAAGATAGAGAGAGAAGGGGAAAGCCCAAAGCACTAAGAAACAGAGAAAGTGTTAAAGTTAGAAGGAGGGTCGCTAAAGGAATTTTAAACAATTTAATATAGAAGAAATGAAAAACAAATGCGAATGAACAGAGCTGGTTTGTAGCAACAGTGGCCAGTGTAACGTAAGGTACTCAAATTAAAGCAGGTGAAAGCAGACAGCTGCAAATTGTGCTTTCGGGCATTGTTAAACGCCCGCTGTGTAAGCCTTTAACATCCAGCGAGCTGTAGTTGTTTGTTTTTTTTTTTGGCATCGTAAGCCCAAAAGATAATAACTTCTTTAAAACGGTTACTTGCCTGCCGGAGTTCGTTTGCAACAGTCAGTCTTCTGCTTGGCTGCCGCTTGCGTTCTGTGTATCTCCTACTGCTATTTACATATTTTGCAGCACTCAAAGATTTTTTAGCTTAAAAAAACCATCGCCTTTAAAATTCCGTGAACAAGTACTTTAAGTTGGGTTCAATGGCACAACCCAGCGTGTCGTATACGCAATTTAAATGTAAATGTTAACTTATCCGGCAAACAGCAGCAACTTGCTGGGAGTGGAAGTCGCGTTTGCTTGTCATTCATTTGCATTTTTTACGAGGACATGCAATCTATTGACACGCAGCTCCTTTATAACAACGAGTAATGACAGATTTTCACAGTCCCTACTGCACTGGTGTCAATTCACCATCAGGTGGCGCGACTATAGATTCCAACTCAGGCGAAAAGATAATATATTCTTGTTACCTATTTTATTAGTTAAGCAGGTTTAGCTGCCTTATGATGTTGTTTTTAAGGCACGAAACCTAATCACTCCTTCAGGCTATAAAAGAATAACGAAAACTTCTCCGACTCTAAAATGCCAATAAAGTGGGGACATTTGCACTGTGATTGCTATTAAAACACAAAGCTGACGAATTGCTTTTATGACTTTTGCGTCAGAGTAAATTTGTTTTAGTTTTTAATGCGGTGGTTGCTATCGTTAAAATCCTCAACGCCTTCAGCATAAATCTTTTCGTTTTACAGCTCTTCGCTCGTTTCACCAAAGCAATTCAATTTGTCGCTAATTGTGTGCGCAATTTCATATTTATGCCATTCATAAAGCTGCTAGGAAGTCTTGCAACGCACTAAGTTCATTGCGCTCGGTTTTCTAGTCATTTTACGCTTGCTGAAGACTTTGTCGCACTGTTTATGTCACACTCTAGTGGAAAAATGCTGAGAATTAGTGATTTTTCCGCCAAAACCACCACTCATATGTCAATTGTAGTAGCTGCGACAATGCCCCAACGAGTGCAGTAAGGACTTAGGACTTGTGCACGCTGCAAATGACAGACAACCAAAATGGGGCGGTGTGGTGACGTTGGCTGGCTATTGGACAACGACTCTGAGCTGCAGACAATTGTCTAACTTGCTATTGTGTTTGTTTGTGTCTGCAGTTGGCAAACAATATGACGTCGCTTGCTACTGTTATCATCCCGAGTGCTGCTGCTGCTGCTTCAATGTGACATTGTTGCTGTAACAAATGTGGTGATAACCACACGACTGATGTCTTTATGTCTATCAGTCTAACCCTGTGTCTGCATATGAAACCACAAACAAGGCAAACAAAACACACACAAACAAATTCACACAGTGGGAACAAGAAGAGTAAGGAGTATAGTATAGTATGGCAAGGAGGCCAAGCGACAAATGCCAGCTGGCGTTTTGTTATTAAATAAAAAAAAAGTGTTCTTAAGTAGACCGTATCATTTAAAAGTCAGCTGCCATTAACGCAAGTCATGGCCATCGTTAGCATCGTTGTTACCTCATTGAGAGCCGTGGCTGTGTTGTTAGCTTGAGGACTTGGCAGTTAAACCGAATGTTTGTGCCAGCCGTTAGTGCCTGTGCGGAAATTGCCAATAATGTGCATGGTCTCTTGGCTCAAGAGAAGTTCGGCCTTCAGACCCGGTACAGCAAAATCATGTAAGGGATACATCAAAAAGCAAATAATTCACAGTCGCACAATTCGTACTAAAGTTGCCTTCAATTTTCTCTCGATCTTTTGTTTCTCCTACCATTTAACGCAATTAACAAAATGACTGTCGCTTTGTGTTTGCGTCTCTGTCGGTTTTTAATTAAATTCTGTGCCAGCTTAAAGTTGACACACGTTTGGATGAACAGTTTTATTTTAATGTTCATCAAAGACCAGGCAAAAAGCGAAGAAGTGAATTTAATTTTCCCAATTTCCTTAGAAGTACAACTAAACAATTTCGTATTATTAAAACATATAGAAAACAAAAAGCAATCTAAGCATGATCCAATGATACAAATTCATTAAATTATCTGTTTTCACAGGTACTCCCTACTGGATGGCGCCCGAGGTAGCTGCCGTGGAGCGTAAGGGCGGCTACAATCAACTCTGTGATATTTGGGCCTGTGGCATAACGGCCATTGGTAAGCTTTACTATTGTTGTCGCATAAACCGTTCGAGGATTGACATGTATGTTATTAATTTAATTGTTACAGAATTAGCTGAACTTCAACCGCCAATGTTCGACCTGCATCCAATGCGCGCCCTGTTCCTGATGTCAAAGAGCGGCTTCAAGCCGCCGACACTGAGTAACAAAGACAAGTGGAGCCCCACTTTTCACAATTTTATCAAGACCGCACTGACAAAGAATCCAAAGAAGCGCCCAACCGCCGAGCGGCTGCTGCAGCATCCCTTTGTTCAGAGCGAGATGCCGCTGCGTGTGGCCAAGGAGCTACTCCAAAAGTACCAGAGTCCCAATCAGCAATATTACTATCTCGATGGTGACGACGAGGTAAGTCTACTAACTTACTGCCCACACATCACAAGCATCCAAGACGCCCAAACCACTTGCCACCTTTTGCTGTAATTTATTTGCGCTTTTAACGTTGGCTTCCCTTCGCTAGCTACTGCCTTACTTTACGCGCTAGTTGCTCTATTTATTTAGGTTGCTTTGCGCTGTGTGGTGTCATTGTTGTGCAAGAATTGAAGATTTAGTGTGCCATTAGGCGCCTTGAAACCTTAGCATAATGTGAGCTCCCTAAAGGTGGCCACACTAATAATTTGCCCGCTGTAGAAATGATCTGTCCAGCCAATATAGAGTATATACAGTGAGATAGATTAAATGAAATTCTCCTTAAGAGGTCAAATGGTAGTTGAACAAATCGCATATATACATATCGGTTTTTAGTAAACAGCTGCAGATATAGGATAACTATAAAGCAAATCGTAAACCAACGGGAAAGCATAAAGTTTTCGGAAATTACATTTTAAGAACTTGATGCCAACCAATTTCCACACATAAAAAGGGGTGGGGTAGTCCATTAATGCCACCGTCTAGACATCAAAGTCCAAGGGGGCCCACAAAGTCATGTCTAGCAAATGCAAATTTAATAAAGCACGAATTTAAAATGGCATTTTGCATAGATATTTGTGCGGGCGGCATGTCAACTCATAAATCTTCAATTTGTTTGGATGTTTTGCAAAACTTTGTGCTGCTTGTCAGTGTCAAAGAAAGTAAGTTATGGGAGGCCCCAAGAGGTGTGGGTGGCTGTAGACTTTTTTTTGCCGTTTGCAGTCAAGTTGCATTATAAGCGGTATATATATAGAAATTTTACTCATTGCCAACTTTAGCTGTGGCTTTAAGTTTAACGCATGGCTCAGCGCTTTAGCTCATCAGTTCTAAAGACGAATATGATTTTGATTTATGAGATTTTGTCGCATGATGAAAACTTTTTCACTGCCCGACTGGAACTTGACGATGGCTCAGCACGCTGCACTGTAACTAACTTTGACTAAATTCGAATTTTGTTTTTTTTTTTTGTGCTATCTGTAGACGGTGGCTGGAGTGCCGCAGCGGATTGCCAGCAAGATGACGTCGCGTGCCAATGGGGTTCCAGCTCAGAACCATACGCTTAAAACAGGCAAGTAACAAAAAGTTTTGAAAATTGAATCAAAATGTTAATAATCTTTTGTCTACTTTTTACAGGCATAACGACAAATTCGACGTGGTATGAGCGTTCTTCTAGTCCTGAAACGTTGCCCAGCGACATGTAAGTTGAGCCAATATTTTATATACACCATAATCGCTTGCTTACGACGCGTTGGCCAAATCTATGCATACGCTACCTACTATTTAATTTGGATAACCGCTTCAGTTTTTATTTTGTATCTAACTCAGAATACCACAAACATATTTACACACACTCTCAAACACATGCCTCAGCTCTTCAGCCAACTTGCATTTGTCGCTGTAATTATGTGTCCGCCTTGTGTCTTTACACACTATATCTATTTCTTTTATATATGTACCTATTTATAGACCAATCGTAGAGCGACCTAGGCGGAGTGGTACTTGGATTATGAACATGTCCTTAAGGTTAGAGTTGCCTATCTATACAATATTTGGCTATTCAGCTTTTCAATAGCTTAATGGCTTAATGTGCAGTGGCTGCTTGCTGTACTTACTGCTACAGTTTGCAACATAATCCAATTTATGCATGCCACTTTCTTCGTTGCGTCCGTGGCTTGTAGCGTATGGCCCTAATGTCATTTTGCTAGCTGCTGTCAGACACTGCCTGGCCTTGACTGCGCTTTTATGCAACTGCAGCTTTTTTCTTTCACATTTTTGGCGGTATACACATTACTTGGCACACATTCTGGCCGAGCACGCGCCTTGTGTAATTTGCCTCGACTACACAGATTCTACCCACAATCGCTATAGCTCCACGAAACCCAGAACTGTGTTTACTTTTGCAGCAATTTGTTGCACACACACACGCCTTCACGAAGTTGCATTTAGTTAGCTATACGTGCTGGCAGCATGAACCAACAACTTCGCGAAAAGTAATTACTACCTGTGAAGGATGCGAAGTTTCTCTAGTAAGGCTGCACTGTTTCCAGCTTCGCACAAAAGTATGCTATACAAAAGTAATAAGCAGCAGCTCTTTCACACACATACACAAACAATAACATGGACAGAAATGAACGAGCGAAAGGTGAAATAAACGCAAGTTATTGTAGCATGTACAAAAAATCAATATGTGAAATTAATACGCATCTCACATATAGCAACCCACCCACCCAACTATAGTTGCGTTTGATTAGCCATTTGGCTAGCAGGTAGCAAGCAAAACTGCCACAATGCGACCTATTTGTCATTTAAAGTGATTATATTGTCGGCGTGCCGCCTAAATGGCTACATAACATACATAAGGCAGACAGGCAGTTGGCGACACATGTTGTATCTTACAAGCTGACATAACACCACTCCACCCTTCCCCGTTCAGGCTTTTACCCCTTTTGTTGCTCCGCCGAATATGTACTAGCTTTGCCGTCCCACTTACTTTTATTGATGCTATAAAAATCGACAACATCGTCTTTTATGTACTTGTACAAAACGCGTATCCTACCAGCGAAAGAGAGCGAAAGTGGCAAGTATATTGGCAAAGTGCCACGCCCACCAAGGTTGCGTGCATTAGCCACTCTCGCATGGCGACCAAAAAGTTTGTGCCGGCAACTTTTATCCCTTCCAAGCTCCTGCGCCATATTTCCCAATGTTTTTCTTTGTGACTTTTTGGCTGGCGCTGAAAGCAATCCCAAATTAATGCCAACAACAAGCCAACAAAAGAAAAATAATCAGCATTAATGCCCAAAGCCCTGAACATATAAACCTTTTTTTTTTTTTGTAATTCTTATGCTGCTTTTTAAGATGACACATTTTGGGTTGGCTTTTCATTTATGCGTTACCAATTATGATCCCAAACAGCTAATGGCATTTGAAAAGAGAATAATACGTTTAATTGAGTGTAAAAGCATTTTCACTCATAGCTAATTGACTTTGTCTAGTTTCTTAAAAATTGACTTCTGCATGATCTTTAAAATAAAAAAACCCGGTTACTGTTACACAATTTTTATCATAAAACACTTAAAAAGAACAACAAAAAACAAAACAGAAAAGTAACTTTCATATTGTAGCAATAGAAATTGAACTAGTTCTCTGGTTGATATGGTTTCATTTATCGTTTGAGGGCTACTAAAATAATTCATATATATTTAAGTTAGTACAAAATGTTTTACTATTTTTTAATTTTTGTTTCCACTGAAATCTTAACAACAACTTTTTATTTTCGTTTTCTTTTCGTATATTTTTTTGTGTTTAATTTCTGTAGGAGCCTCTTACAGTATATTGATGAGGAGCTAAAGTTAAGGTAACTACACCAATATTTCTTTTGCGAAACCGATTTAAACAAAACTTAGACGTAGCTGAAAAACACCTTTAACAACACACCCTAACACAACAATTAACACAGCCCCCATCCCAATATACCTGTGTATACTATACACATATGCAGTTTTCAAACTTTTACTCAATTTCCCCCAGACACACTTTTTTCATATGTTATGCTCATTAGCAGTAGCAAAGCGGTAATATCAAGTAACGTGATTATCACCAAAGGGTGGCCAACTCATATCAGTTTATTATCCATTTGGTGCACCTTTCTTTGTTAATTTTGCATTCTGTACTTTATGAAATTCCATTAAATTATTTTTTCCTACAACATTGTGCACTGTCTTTGTATCCCCTTTTGTTGCTCCATAATATTGTGCGCTCTTTTGTTGCGTTTCGGCATTGTTTGAAATACTTTCTGTCTTAGTCCAAAAACTTTGTCTATGCGTTTACGCAATTTTCTTCTTTGTCTCTTATGCTTACACACTATGTTTGTATATTACAAACTAAGTGAGAGGCTGAAACAAACCTTACTTATTCCAATATCTCAGAGCATTCGTATTAACATTAATAATACAAATTGAGAGCTATATCTATTCATCCTCAACCTATTTCTATTTGTCTGCTCAAATTATATCTACACATCGTTTTTCTAGTTATTTTTTTTTATTGTTATTATGCTGCTAACGAGGAGCAATAGCACAATTAAATGTTGTATATGTTTTGTTTATGTATTCGATAGCGTCCTTGTTATTATAGTGGCAGCACATTTTTTACCCAGACTAACAAGACTAGCATATCGCTAAAATTGAGAAAACATAAGCACTTTTATGTGGATAAAATGATGGAAAAGTATGTCACATAGCTTGGGAAATGCAGAAAAGAAAAATAAAAAAAGTATCAGACGCTGGTCGCCACCGTCCTTATTCAATTAGTGTCCAATCGATGGCATATTTAAGAATTAATGCATTAAGCTTAGGTATCAAAATATGCCAACAGACCAAAGACAGTCAGCAGGCTGCTCTCTTCCTTTCCTCCCCTTTAAACAACATCTATGTTAATGCAGCAAATCAGCTTTTGAGTATATAGAGACGTTAATTGGCAACTCCAGTTAATTTATTTTTGTGCTGTTACTTGGTTCTTCAGCATATATTCTTAAGTTTAGTGCATTGCGCTCTTTCTCTGTCATTTTATAATATTTGTTTTTTCTTGTGTTTCGTTGTTTGTGCATTCGTGTGCGAAATAAGCTTTAATTCGCGCGTTCGTATGTGTGTGTGTGTGTGTATTTTTGTATATGTATGCCTAATTCTATTTTGCACACGGATTTTTTGTTGTAAACCGCTTATTCATTATATAAGGTTTTCGTACTACGTTTTTTTTTTACCCACCGAAATTAAGAACAATAAGGTAAGCCAGCCACTACTGCTACTTATTTTTAAGTGGCAATAAAAGGCGTGGTCGTTAGCCAAAAATTCAAAGTTTAAAAAAATAAACCGCTTATCTATCCTGATTTTTGCATTGCACAATAAGAGCATCCATTAAAAATCGTAGTTATAGGTTATTAATCTGGTGGGTCAGACAAAACACACAGATACAATCACACCTGATCCAGTTACACGTTGCACCCTTAAGCACCACCAACAACACCTAGAACAAACACACAGCCCCACAACAGTCTGAGAACCTGTCCACAACACAAAGTGAATTTTGTGCGTGTATCAAACGAAAAAGCTCAAAACCATTGGCTTTCTTTTTCTTTCTCTTCCCACACGTGTGTCTCTCTTTCTATCTCTCTCTCTCTCTCTTTCTTACCATCTGTCTATCGCTCGGTTTCTTAACTTGCTGGGTCGCTTTTAGAGCAACTTTGCCATTAAACGACACCAAAGATTCGGCACTGAGTGCCGAGTGCAGCTGCGTCGGTGGAAGCGGCGTCGTCGGCGGGGGCGGTGCATCGATGAATGGGGGCTACAGCGGTGGCGGCGGTAGCAGCAGCAGCATCAGCGGCGGCAGTAGCGGAAATGGAGGACATCATCACCACCATCATCAACATCAATATCAGTATCCGAACTTGCATCAGCATCATCATCACACATCAGGCACAGCCACAGGCACGGTCATGGTCACGGGCACTCACCTGCACAACCAGCACAACCAGAACCATCACAACCACCATAACCACTATAACCAACAGCACCAAGTTAACCACCAATCAACCACCCCACTGACAACGTCCAGCACCAGCAGCGCCTTGGCCTCGGCAGCGACCAATTCGAATTCAAATTCAAACCTGAATCCAATAAGCATGTCCGCCTCGCTAGCTTCCATGCCGGGTCTGAGCGCCTATCTGGGCTTGTCCAACTTGCGCACAACTAGCATTGGTGATGGCGATGGCAATGGCGATGCCGACGACGAAATTAATCTGGATATCGTCGACATTGCCATGAATAATGCAGCCCCAGGTTTACCTGCTGCTGCTGCTACTGCTAATGCCGCCGGGTCGGCTTCTGGTGCCGGTTGTTCCGCCTCCGCTGCTCACTATCTGCGCCACAGCAGCAATTATCGCTCTGCAGCGGCTGCAGTCTCCTCGGCCTCGGCTCAAGCAATTCACTCTGCTGACCATGGGTTGCTATCATCGCTCGCATCCACCGCCAGCATCAACAGCAACAGTTACAGCACAACAACATCAACTTCAGCAGCAGCAGCAGCAGTAACAGCAGCAGCAGCGACAGCATCATCAGCCTCGTTTTATAATCGCCTCCTACTCCTCGATAATTCCAGCGGCGATGCAGTTCTCGGCAAAGGCAGCAATGGCCTGGACAAGCACGAGTCCTCTGTTACGTCCCCACCGTCTAGCAATCAGTCAGCAGGCGATGGCTTCTTGCATTCCAACAGTGCTTCCACCAGTACGGCGGCGGCGGCGGCAGCAGCAGCAGCAGCAGCGGCAACAGCGTCGTTATCAGAGACCATAGGATCAGCAGCATCAGCTGTTACACCTAGTATTCCAGCAGCCGGCAACTCAACGCATCTCTATCAAAATTTGCTTCGAAGCAGCGCTGACATAATAGAGCTGGCCCAAGCAAAAGCGCAGAGCAGCGAGAACAGCAACTGTGATTACCGAAGTGAAAGCAACCAGGTAAGAAGCTTTTGACTTGGTCAAACTAACTAGCTGAGCATAAGCTAATTATTTAATTTGTTTCGTTGATTTAGAACGGAATCGAGGATTCGCCGCGTCGTCATAGCTCAATGGATCAGCTAATTGGTCTGCTTAATGACATGGGCCAGTCGTCCCGTACGCGTAGCCTCAGTGATGGCGGTGCCCAAGACGACGATGACGGTGAGCGTATGTTTTTTATATAATACAACTGTGTATTCTGTATATTTTTAATAATTGTACCATGTGTTTGCAGTTGAAAAGGAGGCACAGCCGGATCTGCTAAACAATACGCCACCTGTGCCGCCAAAGCGTTCGCATCGGCGTCGTCATACGCCACCAAGGCCTATATCGAATGGGCTGCCACCGACGCCTAAAGTTCATATGGGCGCATGCTTCTCGAAAATCTTTAATGGATGCCCGCTGCGCGTACACTGTACAGCATCATGGATACATCCAGAGACACGAGATCAGCATCTGCTAATCGGGGCTGAGGAGGGGATCTACAACCTCAACATGAACGAGCTGCATGATGCGGCTATAGATCAGCTCTTTCCGCGCCGTACCACCTGGCTGTATGTGATCAAGGATGTGCTAATGAGCCTCTCCGGCAAATCCTGTCAGCTGTACCGACACGATCTGGTCGCTCTGCACTCCAAGCAGACGGTGCGCTTCTCGCTGCACATGAACAAGATACCGGAGAGGCTGGTGCCGCGCAAGTTTGCACTTACCACCAAGGTGCCGGATACGAAGGGCTGCACACAGTGCTGTGTCACTCGCAATCCGTACAATGGCTACAAGTATCTATGTGGAGCAACGCCCATTGGCATATTCCTGATGCAATGGTATGATCCACTCAACAAGTTCATGCTGCTCAAGCAGTGCGAGTGGCCGGCCATTAGTATCTTGGGCGGTGGTCACGGTTGCGTACAGAACGGTCACACGCCGGTCTTTGAGATGATCATCACGCCTGAGCTGGAGTATCCCATTGTGTGCACAGGTGTGCGCAAATCAATGAACGGCTGCCTTAAGCTGGAGCTTATCAACATGAACAGTAAGAAGTGTCGCATTTAACTCGACCTTTACCCAATTAATCGTTGCGCGCTTCTAGGTGCCAGCTGGTTTCATTCGGAGGATTTGGAATATGACGCCATGGCCACAATGGTGCCACGTCGCGATCTACTGAAGGTGGTGCGTGTGCATCAGGTCGAGAAAGACGCTATTCTTGTCTGCTATGGCAATGTGATGCAAGTGGTCACACTCCAAGGCAATCCCAAGCAACACAAAAAGATGGTCGCCCAACTCAACTTTGACTTTAACGTGGACAGTATTGGTAAGTAACGTCCCTTTCCTTTCCCATTTACTAAACATTGTAGTCATTCGATTTGTTCTCCCCCAGTTTGTTTACCGGACAGTGTATTAGCATTCCACAAACACGGCATGCAGGGCAAGTCCCTGCGCAACGGAGAAGTGACGCAGGAGATCAAGGACATGAGTCGTACCTATCGGCTGCTGGGCAGCGACAAGTATGATATGAGACGCACATTCGTTTAAAACTTTAGTCTAAGTTATATTCATTTTAAAACAAATATATTTTATCTTTGTTAGGGTCGTGGCCTTGGAAAGTCAACTGCTACGAACCGGATCGCTGGGCAGTGAGGAAGGACATGATCTGTACATTTTAGCTGGTCACGAGGCCAGTTACTAGGCGCTACCTGTAATACTATTTTAAAAACAATAGACACACACGCAATAAATTTGTAATGCTTGCAGTCGGGCGGCGTCAACTACTAACTGTTATTGTAATTGAATTACTTGTAGGCCATAAGCTAATCTAAATCTTTATAGAAAAAAGCAATTAGCCGTCAATAGACGCGAACACACAATTTTGAGAGCTACTTAGCGCATTTAGAAACTTAAAGTACTGCAAAAGTAAAACGAGATTTAAGGTCAACCCAATTTTCCATTATTTGCCAAAACAACTAGAGGTTTTAAATTATATAAGTATGCATGTATGTGGCTAATTTCTGTGAATTTATGTCCCCTCCACCCAAAATTGCCTTTAAGGACCTACTCTTTCTATATGCATTCAACAATTTCAATCGCATCGCAAAACATGAAAATGTTTGAACGTAAATCGATGGAGCATTTTTTTCCCATATTCCATGTTCAAATATATACTACTATCCTATTAAATTTGCAATTATATTTTTGTACTACACAGAAAAAAATGCTTTAAGTTTGTAGTTGAATTTTGCAAACAGAAATTAATTAAGATATTTGTGTAACGCTCACAAAACCTATCAAAAGAAATTTTTATTAATAGTTCAAAATGGGATGCCACAATAATGTGAAATGCAAAGTCAAATGGCAAATGCATAATTTGTATCGAAAACTAACTAGAAACAAAAGTTTCATAGTTTTTAGCATTTGTAAATCGCATATGTTTTGTAGTTGTTAATGAAAGAGCGCATTTTGCATGAAAACGGTTTGTTGGGAAACAAAGTAGAGAATTAAGCAATTTTTAAGAATAAAAAAATAAAATTAAAAATACAGTCAGAAAGACACACAGACATTAAAAATATATATATAAAGTAAACAAATGCAAATTGTAAAGACCCATTAAAGGCCTAAAACTGATTGTCATTATAAAAATTTTAGTATAAGATATCAATTTTTCCGAGCAGCTGCACAACCCTTTTCTTTTCTGTTGTAAAAACATTTTTAGTTTAATTAGTTGTACGTTAATAGCAAGAAACCGAAAATTATAAATTACTACACCAAAACTTGTTGAACTTTAGTTTAGTGCAAGAAAAAAATAATAATAAAAAGTATTTCAAGGAGCTTTGCTGTTTTGAAAAACGCGCTGGTCTTTAAACGAGTGGGCAGCCCATTTAGAAACATCTGTTTTTAGCTATTCAAAGTATTTATTCCGTATTATCGCACGGTCACACTGACAAAAACAATTTAACTTCACGTGGTGCTTAACATTTGTTTTGCTGCAACTTGCACTTTTTCAAAGCAATCAAAAAAAAAAAAAAAAAAAAAATGGCATTTGATGTACCTGCTTGGGACGCAAGCGCTGAAGTTGTTAAATTTAAATCGGTGCAAGAGGGAGCTGCTCCCGGCAAGAGAACCATAGCCAAAAAACTAAAAAAGAGAAAACTCAAAGTGAAGCCAAAAAGAGGAAAGATAGAACAAGGTATCGGCACAACAACTTTTGAAATGGGCAGAGGACCGCTAGCACCGCCAGCTGATTCCTCAGATGATGATGCAGACGATGGAATGCGAGCCATGCACAAGATAAGAACCGGACGCATTGAAAAGCAAAGGCCAAACAATTCCGCCAATGATAAAAACAAGAAGAAGCAGTTGACGATTCGAAACCCAGCCTTAATCGATGCTGCAGTTGAGGCCATGAAAGCCACAACCAGTATGCCTGCAACTACCGATTCACAGAGCACGCTAGCCAACAAGTTCCAGTCGGAGCTGTTGGGTGGCCGTTTTCGATACATAAACGAACAGCTTTACACAATGAGCAGTCAAAAGGCGGAGGATCTTTTTGCCAAGGATGGCGGCGCTTTTGAGGCTTATCATGCCGGATATCGTCAGCAGGTCGAAAAATGGCCTGCAAATCCACTGCAGCGCATCATCAAGACTGTTAAGCGGTTGCCCAAAACAGCTGTAATTGGTGACTTTGGCTGTGGCGAAGGAAAGCTGGGACAATCGGTGCCTAACAAGGTGTACTCCATGGATCTTGTGTCGACTCGGGCGGACATTATTGCCTGCAACATGACAAAGACACCGCTGCAGCCACTGTCACTGGATGTCGCAGTCTACTGCCTGTCGCTAATGGGCACCAATCTAAGCGATTATTTGCTGGAAGCGAATCGAGTGCTTAAGCTGCATGGAAATGTGTACATTGCTGAGATTCAGTCACGCTTTGAGGATGTGCGAGAATTTGTGCGCTGCTTAAAGGATTGCGGATTTGATCTGATCAAGAAGGATGTGGCTGTCAACTACTTTTATTTTTTTCATTTTCGCAAGATGAGACATGTTGCTAAGGACGTAAAAGTGAAACCCTACTCACTGAAGCCTTGCCTCTATCGCAAAAGATAATGTGCAATAAACGAAAGTTAAAAATAAATGAAAAGAAATTGTTGTTTTCGGAAACAAACGGTTGGCAAGGCGCACTCAACAGTTGAGTCGTATAATTTTGATCATTTGGCGTTGCCACCCAGATAAAAAGTTAGACAACTGTGACGTCATGCTTTTTTTTTGCCTCTCAATTTTAGTTGACTCAAATCGTTGGGCAGTGGTTGTTTAGGACCGCCGCTTTCAATACGAATATATGCATCTCTCAGTACCAGTTTGCTCTTCGTGCGTAGCATATCGAATATTTAGACACGGTACGTTAACTGAACGAGTGGTGGCAGCCAAATAGGCAAATAAGCAAAAAGAAAAACAGGCAAGAGAATTGTCAGAAAAACCAAAGCATCTCTGTGTATACCAGTTGCAAAAAAACGCGCGCCATTTCGTGTTTATAAATAAAGCTGTATTCAAATAATTAATTGTGATTTACTGTTTGTGCAGTTTTCACACGCCCACGCCTAGTTTCGCCGTCCCACCCCCACCCCTTTTTATTGTGTATTTCTCTCACTCTCACTTACTGCGTCTCATTCTCTATTATTCACTCAACATTTTCAACAGGTATTCAACGACACCGACGACAACAACAACAAAAACAACAAATTGTCTTTTTTCGTGTTCAATAGAAAAAAGTGGCAAAGAATTTGTTTGCTCATATGTATTTGCCGTGTGCAACTGTGTGTGTGTGAGTGTGCGAAATCAGCTAGAATCTTTGTTAACCGTTTGTCAAAAGTGAAAACAAAACGAAAAATTAAAACAACTGAGCATACGCGCCTTGAAGTATTCAACGCTTCCTGTGGAATATATAACTGAAGTTTAAAGCAGAGCTTACTCGTAAGTAACGCAATATTTATTTGAATTTCTTAATGTGGGAACGGAATCATCGCATCATTTAAAAAAGATCTGCTTAAACCCAAGCTCTTCACTTTTCTTTCAATTCGTTTTTTTCTTTTTTTTTTGGGCTGTGGTCAGAGTTTTTTGGTTGCCTTCTCCATCAGCGTCTCCGACTCATTTTATGCTTTTGACATACACACAGCAGGCACAGTATGACTTCATAGCTCCCGTACACACACACACACACTTGCACAACGAAAATAAAAGCTGTTCTCTCACATTCGAACAAACACACACCACTCTCTCAGTAATGCGCTGAGAGAGATTCAAAAACAGAGAGAGAGAGAAAAAGAGCAATTTGACTTAGTCGCTTTTTGGCTATAGCTTGGTCGTCGTGTTTGATGTATCTTTTTTTTCAAGTTTTTCTTTGATTTTGTTTTCTGTCTTGCCTTTACAACTTTACGTGTTGACGGCCCATATTGCTGTTGTTGTTGTTGTTGTTGCTATCTCACTCTTTGTAGTCGAGTTTTGTGTTGTTCTCAGTTGTTTCGCATTTTGCTGTTTTCGGGGGCTGAATGTTGGGAAAAAAATTCTTATTGGCGCGTAGTCAAGGAAACACATTCAAAACATTCAACACATGCCGATCAGATACAGATACAAATGTATTTACTTATATGTATGTACTTGTGTGTTTGTAGAACTAACTTGATGTATCCATTTTATGTAAAATTACATTCAATTGAAAATAGTATGAAATGCGACACAGTGAAATACACAATTGCAAATATAAATATGTGTGAATAACTGATTTAGATCAGCATAATTTGTGGAATTTGCTGGCCAGATTGTTTGGATAGGGGCCATAATGATGACGACGACGTCACTGGCATAAAAATAAACCCGACAGCTGCCGTTCGAAATTGATCGTTGAGCAGGTTATTTTGTTATCAAGCGTCGACTAACTCTTTGTTTTTTTTTTATATATATATATACATATATTTATATAGCTTAAAAGTGTATACAAAGATTAGTTCCAAAATGTGTTAGGCGTACAACTTAACATAAAAGATCTATAGTTTGTTTTCATGTCCACTTGATCTTCAGTTTTCGTGCCATATACGTAAAACTTTGCTCAAGGTTGCAGTTGATTATTCGTTCGAAATCGCCCAAAACAGCTCCCAAAGAAAAGCATGATCGTTGCTATCGAACACTACGAAGTAGGCCCTTTAAGTGTACACAATATTCGGCATATGTTTTATGTTGTATTGGATTGTTTTTGTTTTATCAAGGGCGAAGGCATGAAGGAAGTCAAAAAGCTTTGGGCCTTTGTATATACACAGAGTGTGATAAGGGGCAAATTACTCACACGCATTTATTCGCAGCTAGTCCGATAAGATTCCAATACAAAACATTGTGCGAATATACAGTAGGGTAACTATGAGTTATGAATGGCAAGTGACTTTCTGCCTGCAACCCACAATTAGTAATTGGTTACATTCAATGCGTCATCGTCACAGACTACAGCCAAGTATTGGCTACATTTTCACAAGCAACGGAAAACCTGGTAAGAAAGCAGACGCGGACGTGGCTGCGATTTGGGGCAGAGAATTTGACCCAAATACTAGTAAAACTCGCCATTGAGGTACGACTACACTAAAAGCCTTCTCACCAATGCAATCGAGAAAATATGGCTTAACAAGTTAGAGAGAGATAGACACAAGCAGAAGTTGAGGTAGAGGTATTAATAGAGAGTAGAAGCAGAAGAGGAAGAAGAACTTGCCTTAGAAACCGGTTTTTTTTTTGTTTTTATAGCCAAGAAATTGGCTACACAGCAGACAAACAAATAAAGGAATCGAGCAAAGCAAATGCTAATAACTGTACAACAAAGTGCAAGTCGAAAATTTGAATAAACTGTGGATGGAGCTACAGCTAGAGCTAAAGGCAGAGCCAGGGCTTAACAAACGACTTGCCAACACGAAAGCAAACAGTCAAACGTGAAAAACCCGATGAAAAACCTGAATTCAACAAGAGGCATAAACAGCGGGAGAATAAGGTGTGTCTCTAAAGTCGTCACAGCGTTAGAGGCAGCTTCAAAGAGTGAGCGAACTAGCGTGAAAGAGAGCAAACAAATTGCTCTCTTAGCCAAACTGAACCAGCTCGTAAGCTGGATATTTGGGCCAATGCAACAAAACAAGCTACCAGATCCACGCAAGATTCTATAAACATTTTCTAGTGGGCCACTACTTGGCATTTATGGTCTGTCTGTCTGCTTAACAAATGATTAGCGAGACGATCCCCAAAAGCTACTTCCAAATGCATATTTCCCTGCTCTTGTTATTTTGTAGTCAGGGCTATTTTCGAGTTCCTGCTCACGGCTCGCAGCGCATTCGAATGGATTGATAGCAGCTTTGACTCCAAAGCTAAACGCTTTGGCTTCTCCCCGCGCACACATTTTCGCATTTGATTTTCTATTTTTATTTGTTGTCGCATCGATTTTTATTGTTGTTATTTTCGTATTCGTTGCCGAGGGAGGCATTGTGCTATGATTTATGTGACTAAAGAGCCAGCTGTGTATTTCGGTTTGTTTACTAGTCTCGCCTACATATAGAGCCACAGTTGCCATCTATTTGCTGGTAGCTCCAACAACTCCAGCAACATCTCAGTGACAACGACATTTGAAACAGTCTGCGTGCCACCGAGTTCGTTGGCCACCCATACAAGACGCTTCCAAACTTTGGGAGGTGTGTGTTTGATGTCGATGCACTTGGATCGAACCGACAGACAGCAATTAGTCAAGCACCATTGAGCAGAGCTGTTGAAGCTGAAGCTGAAGACCCAAAGAGTCGACCGAATGCGAAACTACAAACATATATAAGTCAGTAAGTCGTCAAGTGACTGAAGCTAGCTAGCTTTTTTGCACTGGTCTCTTACTGGGCAATTGCAAACAGCAAACAATTTACTTTTAGCTGGTGATTGTTGCAACTAGAGCGGATCTGGCTTATCGCAACAAATGTCGCATTTTTCACTACCATGTCGACTCTTTCGTTCTCAAGCAAGTCAAGCGATAAAGGCAGTGATTTCCGATTTATGGCAACAAACACCGCTTCCATTAGCAGAAAGCTCAATTCCCTAAACCGAACGCATAATCGATTGACCCACAAAACCGTCTGTCTGCAGGAACAAAACCAAACATCTTTATTTTTTTCTTTGACACGCGAATCCAAATCGAGTAAACTTCTAAGACTGAGACTATGGTGTGGATTGCTTACTTTCATATTATCATTCATTTGGTTGTTTATTAACAATAAAAAACTATGCGAAAGTATTTCTCGCGGAAGTGGCCCGATATGCCGCCTCTGGTTATTAACGGATGTGAGCACCGCCCTCTACTTACTTTACACCAACATTTCTATATTTAAAACATTTTGAATACAATTTATAGGCAACGGTTCGATGATTTTCAAACAGGTTGGCATCGAAAACCTTTGTGCATTTCACTAGCGGCACGTTTAAATTAAAGCCAGAAGAATAAGTTCAGTAACTCTTGTTAACTGGTCTAAAACAACAACAGTTGCAAATATTTACACACACACACACACACACACACACACACACCTATCAAACTGACGTCACTGCAGTAGCAACAGCAGTTCACACTTCAGATGACCTAATGGCATGACAGAATATACATAAAACCCCTCCCTGTTGGTTGATTTTTGAGTTTGAGGTTGTAGTTCAGGTTCATATTCATCGAGGTACTATGTTTGTTGTCCAAGTAAATTGAATTTGATTTAAGTTGTATTAAATTAAACTTAATTACGAGCCCAGGCCCAACTCAATTGAATTGACCGCCACGAGTGCACAGCTGAATGAGCGAATCTTGAGCAGACGTTCCACAAAGAAACTTCACATATGCACAAGTAGATCCTACACACATTATTCTTGTGCTTTTGTACCGGTCACGTCTGTGTTTGTCTTTTCATAACAATATGCAAGTAGTAGAAGTATGTAGAAACATTCCTGCGCACGCTTCAGCGTATTATAAACTGAAAGAGTGAGGCAACATTGCCACGATTAGAAGCACACCCAGAATATATACAGATCTTATGTATATAAATTGTGAGTGCTTTAGCTGCATGATGAATTTCACCTCGACCTCGTTCAATTGAAGCGTTCGCTCTTCTGTTTTTGGGTGTCGGCATCTTGCAAAATATTGCGCATGCTGTTGTTACAGCAACAGCACAAATTCAATCATTTGTGGAAGTGAAACAACAAAAAAAAAAGGAATTTAATCAGACGACGCTGACGATGATGTCATCGTTAATGCGCCATTCTAGAGCAGCGGCTAACTAAACAAAAAATAAGAAATTGTATTGAAGAAAAACATTAAGTGCACGATTTACTTGAATTGACGTGAGGCATCGCCAGATAATCGCCATGATTCATGAGGCAATCCACCAAACCCGCCATCAATCACTTGAAAAGTGTGACCCGAGACATGAAACATTTCACTGTCAATTGGAATTCGGAATGCAAATCATGGGGTATAATTGCACTACTGTTAATTGTAAGTAGTTCTCATTATTTGCTGCTGATGATGTCAACTGCGGCAGCCCTGGGAATATATTGCCCAAAATACTAATGCTAAAGCTGTTGTTGCTTCTCGCAATAAATGGATGAAAATAAACACACTTTTTTTTTTGACTACTTAACATTTGGAATATATATTTTAGAAGGCACGATGACGCCACCAGACTCAAAGTTATGACGCGTTTTAATGTGTGTATGTGGTTTTAAGAGGTTTTCGGCATCTATGTAGATCTTTTTATTGCAGCAGTATTTGTTATTTGTTATAAGCTGACTGCCGCGTGCCTCGATCAAAACTGGTTCAGCCTGTCCAACGATCGCAAACAATGATTCTACCTCACATGTAACATGCCATCGCCATCGCCGTTTTAATCGTGATCAATCGAGACTCACATTTGCAGCCAATCGAGAGAAATTGATCAAGAGTGCAACAAGTTGAAAAACAACAATTAAACATCAAATTGATCACTTGCAATTTCTCAATTCTTTAAATCATCAACTAAATGGGGCTCTCTCTTACTTATTGGCGTTTGGCGTAGCGTGGTGCGTTAAGCCTGCACATAAGCCACATGTGATTGCCAACTGGTGATATAGCACTGAACTTGCGGTTTTTCAATATGGGGGAATTGACTACAATACTACACGAGGCCGTCTTATATAACATAATCATGCATACACCCACTTTTGTGTGTATTTGGATCTTATGTCATTGATTACTCAGCATTCACTCACACTGAGAATTCTGCATACTATCTACGATGTTTGGGAAGGCCTTCGAGGGAAGCTCAAAGGAGCATTCTTGTTTTAACCGGCTAACCGGCTATACTCAAAACCTAGCTTAAACATATATAACCCTTATTTTAAAAGCTGGTTGGTTTTGCTCTGTGATAATGTTGTGGTTGAGGCTTTCGCTAGTAAATGTGTAATTTCAACTCGAATTAGCTGCAATTCAAGTGCTTAATAATATTTAAATATATATTTTCTTTTCATTTTGCAGCTCGCCACCGCACGAAAAAGTCACCAAAGTAGCTTTTACATTTGATTCAAGTAAGTAAGTCTTCATAATGTTAGCGCATGACATCATGGGTTAACTTTGGGGTGGCTCTCAAAGTAGCTGCCTGCAATTTGTGTACGCTCCAAGTAATTTCATAGCTATGTCCCAGTTCGTTAACGAGTTGGTAAAACGTGGCTGGCGCCATGCGAACACTAAATTGGAAACTTCCTACAACTGCAGACATAATTTGACCATACTAGTAGTAAATAAAAAGGAGACCACACGCATTCACTTATGGTGCATTGGCACACTTCCGGCTGAACAGGCCTTCTTCCCTCTCTCTTGACAAGCATTGAGAAGTATAAAGCAATCTTAATATTGATTATTGTACTATTTGCAGCAAACTGTCGGCGTAGCTGAGCGTCCACAACAATGCCGGCGGAAACTAAACCATCCGCGCCAGCGGAGCAGGAAACACCAACCAAGAGCAAACCGAAGAGCAGCTCATCAACATTCTCGAAGGCCGCATTGGCGCGTGTCTCGCTGCTTGATGGCTCTGTTCTGGACGTAACTATTGATGTAAGTAACCTGATCTTGCTTTGCATATGCCTTTATCTAAACTCATTCTACTTTTGTTTGTTGTTTTAGCGCAAGGCCAAAGGTCGGGATCTAGTAAATTCAATCTGTGCGGGCCTAAACATCATCGAGAAAGACTACTTTGGCCTTACCTATGAGACGCCCACCGATCCTCGTGTATGGCTGGATTTGGAAAAGCCCGTGGCAAAGTTCTTTCGCACCGATCCGTGGCCAATGTCGTTTGCCGTTAAATTCTATCCGCCGGAGCCGTCCCAGCTGCAGGAGGACATCACGCGCTACCATTTGTGCCTGCAAGTACGCAACGATATCCTTGAGGGGCGTCTTCCATGTACATTTGTGACGCACGCTCTGCTTGGCTCTTACCTCGTCCAGTCTGAGATGGGCGATTATGATCCCAAGGAAATGCCAACTCGCGCCTACCTGAAGGATTTCAAAATTGCACCTAATCAGACAACAGAGCTGCAGGACAAAGTAATGGATCTGCACAAAACCCACAAGTAAGCAGTATTGCCTTTGTCTAGGAACTGCTGACTTAAATTTTAACCTTTTTGCGTAGGGGTCAATCGCCAGCTGAGGCAGAGTTGCACTATCTAGAGAATGCTAAGAAGCTGGCCATGTACGGTGTGGATCTGCATCCAGCCAAGGATTCTGAGGGCGTAGACATTATGCTTGGTGTGTGTGCATCCGGTTTGTTGGTTTATCGCGATAAGTAAGTATATTGAATTAAACGCAAGGCAGTTAAAGTTAATTAAAAAAACAACTATTCTATAGATTGCGCATTAACCGTTTCGCTTGGCCCAAGATCTTGAAGATCTCGTACAAGCGTCATCATTTCTATATCAAGATACGACCGGGCGAATTCGAGCAATACGAATCCACCATCGGTTTTAAGCTTGCAAACCATCGCGCAGCCAAGAAACTGTGGAAGTCCTGCGTAGAGCATCACACGTTCTTCCGTTTGATGACTCCCGAGCCCAACACTAGGTCTACGCTGTTCCCACGCTTTGGATCCAAGTACCGCTTCTCGGGTCGAACCCACTACGAAAGCAAAGCAACACCCGTTGACCGTACGGCTCCCAAATTTGACCGAGCACTATCCGGAGCACGGCTCTCATCGCGCAGCATGGATGGTTTGTCTTTAAATACACCCAAACAGTTGAGCAAGTTCTTTTGATGAAAAACATGAATTTTTTTACAGCATTGGCTATGGCTGAAAAGGAGAAGATAGCTCGCAAGAGCAACACCTTGGACAATCGTGGAGAGAGAAGCAATGATATGGATGCACATAGCCGCAGTCCTATCAAGAAGGACAAAAAGGAAAAGGTAACTAGCCAATAATATAGACAGTAAGACTTTCTGCTAAACGTGTATGGAGATGATTGTGTTTAACATATTTTAGAACTTAACCAGATACTTTTGTTTACTTTTTTCTCGGTTTGTTACTAACTCTCATTCACAAACCAATCAAACAAACAAACACATGCACAAAAAAAACCACTTGCAACAACAATTAAAAAATCGTGTATTCCCATTTAATGACACGATATGCTCGTAATCCTGCTGCTCGTTGCGTGAATCGAACCTAATCTTAACAACAACAATGCCCTTATTCTAAAACAAAACACTAACTAATTAACCAGCTAATTCGCGAATCGAGTACTGGTACAGCTTCAGCCTCCTCGCAAAGCTCACTCGAAGGAGACTATGAGACGACTATTGCTGCCGAGGCGGCGTCCGCTGTTGCCGATTTTTGTTCTCTTCCTCAGGTTACTGTTCAAAAATACATTTCTTAAATAATCGTATTAAAAATTCAATTCCTTCTACCCAACTTCAAGTTATTTTTCTTTGGCTTAATCTCTGCTTTTTGACCGTTGTGAACTTTTGTAATATACAAACTTTGAACAGCATAATTGAGCAGCATTTTTTAAAGTACTATTTTACCTTCCCTATAAATATTTGATAACTTCCTATCTATATATATATATATATATATTTTTTTTTTTTTGGATTATTTTGTTTTTTTTAATTAATCTTTTTTTGTGTATTTATTTTTGTTTAATTAACACTTTATTTTGATTACATAAATGACTCTGGTAGCCATTGATTGCGGACTTCGACCTAATGGTAAATTATGTAAACAGAATTACACTATTTTGTACTTCTATCTTCTCTACAAAATGTAACTGTTTTGTCTTATATACATTTGCATACTACAACTATACTATCCTTATTTTTATTTACACTATAACTTAATATATGTTTAGTTTGATTCATTTTTATTTGCGCTTATCATCATCAATTTTTGTAAATAATAATTATGTTTTGCATAATATCAAGAATATTAAAAACAAACACTGTCGAATGAATCTCATGAAGCTTTTCAGATAATCATTTATTTTTTTTTTTTACCATAACCTACGATACTTGTTGCATGTACTTGTAAGCTTTTCAACCGAACTGTTTTGCTTTTTTGTACTCTATAAATCTTTCGAAAATCAAGGATTAACTTAAGTTTGTTTTCGTTATTTTGAACAGGACGAGGAAAAGGAGGCTAAGTTGCGCGAAAAGAAGCAGAGAGAAAAAGAGGAAAAAGAACGCAAAGAACAGGAGAAGCGAGATCAAAAAGAAAGAGAAAAAGCGGAGAAGGCGGCTAAGGCAGCTGCTGCTGCTGCAGCTGCCGCAGCCGGAGCTGGAGCTGGAGTCAATGGTAAGGAACTAACGCACACTATACAAATTTTAAACATAATATATAATATATTTATCAGGCAATGATGATCTTAATGATTCCAACAAATCTGACAAATCAGGCAGACGTGTAAGTATATTATTATTATTAAATTAACTACCTTGCAAAGATTATCAAAATGTTCATACATATTTTTAAGTACTGAGCATTAAGACAATTAATACCCTGCGTAAGAACTAATGGCACCGATTACGGCCGCGTCCGTGTTAATACAACCAAAAAAGCCCCATCCCAAAATCCACCCAGCTCCTTAATATTTTGATAGTTTTGTATTCTAGTCGTTAATCCAACATTATTTATGAGTTAATCATTAATTTTCATTTTGTATTCCTCCTCTCCAATTATTTATTTTTATGTTTCAACTTTTGATTTATTGGCGTGATTCGTGGTGCGGAAAACAGGGTGTTGGTATATTTTCATCGGGTCGAAAGAGCAAGAGCGGTTCACCATCAAAAGATGGCAAGGATAAGTCCGGCAAGGACAAAGATATGGGGCGTCTTGGTTTGGTCGTTACTTCCGGTCTTGGTGAGCATGATCAAGGCGAAGCCAACAAGGATGCTGAAAAGAAACGCGGCTCAACAACACCTGGCGTTACTCGACCATACGAATATGCCGTGGATGCTGATGGCAATGCCAGCAGTCCCACCCGCAAATCGTACACGCCTGGTGGTTTCCGCTATGACCAGGACCCGAATAGTGGCAAGCAACTTGGTCCCGATGGTCAAGAGCAGTTGTCACCAACATCACAACAAAAGAAAATTGGTTTGGCATTTAACTATGCGCCAGGCAACGAAAATGTGCTAAAGGAGACCGCTGAAAAGATCAAGTCGGGTCAATTATCTCCCCGCACCCAAGACAAGCTTAACCGCGGTCAGCTTTCCCCTAAGTCAAGGGCCAAGCTCTTGCAGGATGGCAATCTTTCACCAACAACACGTGCAAAGCTTCAGGGCAGCGCTGTTGACGCTGCTGCAGTGCCTCTGAGTGATGGTCAAAAGCGTTCGTACTCACCCACCAAAGGTCAGCAGGGACAGCAGGGGTATGCCTCGGGTGTGCCCGGTAGCTATAAGCCCATCAATGATCCCACAGCCGACTTTCTTGAATCGCAACGTTATAACAAAGAACCGGGTTATGTGGGCCTGGCAACCGGGGTTGCAAAGCCTGCTTCTAGTGCCGGAAGTCGTGCAAGTCCTAGTGGTCCTAGTGTAGCTAAAGCTGGCGCGGCGGCTGCCGTTGCCGCTGCTAAGCCCAAGAAAAAGCGCGTCAAGATTATGGTTATTACATCAAAGTTCGATCCCTCGACAAAACGCATTGATGCCGAGAACGGCAGCATTGAGCACTCCACTGGCATATTAGATCCAGCCACTGGCCGCATTGATACTAAGTACGGCGTAATTGATCCCAAAACTGGAACTTTGGAGGCACTTAATACCAAAACAGGCAAAAAGGAACTGTATCAGGGCGATTTGGATCCCAAGACAGGTAATCTGCATTTGATTTCAGGCGTCTCAGATCCTAAAACAGGACGTATTGATGACTCCTTGGGACAGATTGTGTGTATTACACCACAGGATAACCCAGTAGTTGAGCTAACTGTAATCACAAGTCGTATTGATCCAGCGACAGGAAAGATTGATACGGTCAATGGCGAGGTTGAACGTTCATTGGGTGTCCTGAACTTGGACACAGGCTTGCTAGATACTAAGTACGGTGAGATAAACACACGCACCGGCGAACTTAAGGCCATTGATCCAAAATCAGGCAAAATTGTTGTAACAAAGAATGTTAAGGTTGATCCAGGCACTGGCCAAATCACAATACTGGGAGTAATTGACCCGAAAACAAATAAAGTAGATCCGAGCCAAGGACGCATCATTGAGGTTGGCCAGCAGATTGATCCAATTGTAGAAGTAACATCCCTGGCTGGCAAATTTGATTCAAGGAAGAACGTTATCGACCCAAAAACAGCTGTGGTTGAGACATCCGGTGGACAGTTTGACCCGAAGGCCGGCAAGATCGACACAAAATACGGCCAAATTGATTTGGTCAAGCACACGATTACCTTTACCGATCCAAAGTCAGGCAAGACGGTAACACGTGATATTAAGATCGAGCCAACCACTGGTCAGATTGTATTGAAAAACCAGGTAAATCCAAAAAACAACAAGCCTGACAAGGATTACGCACGAGTCATTTCGCTGCGCATTGTGCAACAGCGTGTTGATCCGGCGACGAAAGCTCCCATTTCACAAGTCAGCGCTGCCAAGGACAAGGACATCATTGTTGATCCAAAGTCGAACCAGATCTGGGTGCCGACAGGCAGTAGCGATCCCAGTACAAAGGAACTTCAGTACATATCCAGTAGCGTGGATCCGAAAACTGGATATGTTATTACCATTTACGGCTACCTTGACCCCAAGACCAACGAGATCAAAAAACAGACCAAGCTTGACCCCAACACCATCAAAATCGAACCCTTATCCGGCAAAATATATACCGCCACCGGAGAAGTGGATAAGGCCACTGGTGAACCGCTTTATGCTGCCACCCAGGTGGATCCAGAATCTGGCGAGGTTTATACCAAGCTAGCTCGCGTGGATCCCAAGACTGGCAAAATAGTCATCGTGCGCATTTTGCTTATATCAAAAACTGATGAACGTGGTCGTCCCGAAGAAATCGATCCAGAGACCTGCGAGATAGATCCAGTGTCTGGACGTGTTCTTAAGTTTTTCAACAAAACCGTTTATGTTTACAATATGGTTGACCCAATTACTGGTGAAATTGTGCAGGTCGATCCCAACGATCCACGTTTCGCTGGCGCTCGCACTACAGTAACCCACACGATGACCCTAACTGGCGAAATCGATCCGGTGACGGGACGCATCAAAAGCGAGTATGGCGACATCGATCCGAATACTGGTGACATTGATCCTGCGACAGCTGTAACCGATCCAGTCACCGGCAAGCTAATACTCAACTACGCACAGATCGACCCATCGCACTTTGGAAAGCAGGCGCAAGTGCAAACGACCACGGAAACGGTGCCGATTACGCGCCAGCAGTTCTTTGACGGTGTCAAGCACATTGGAAAGGGTGCGCTGCGACGCGACTCCGAGGGCAGCTCCGACGATGACATGACCCAACAGTATGGCAATGAAAACGTCGAGGATATTGTGCTAAGCCCGTCAAGCCAAGCTGGTCAAGCAGCTGGCAAATTGGGTAAACAAGTAAGCACACCCACTGTGGTCAAGACAACAACGAAACAGGTGCTGACCAAGAACGACGGCGGTGTCACCCACAACGTAGAAGAGGAGGTGCGTAACCTGGGCACCGGCGAGGTGACCTATTCGACCCAGGAACACAAGGTTAGGACCAAACTACTCACAACTAATCACGCTTTCAGAGGGACATTACATGTTTTGCGTGTTTCCCTCATTTTACTAAAGCTAAAGCTCTGTCTTTTGATTAATTTGAATTTATTTTTTTTTCCAATTTATGCGCTTTTACCGTTTTTACGTTGTTGCTGTAACTGTTGTTGTTGTTGTTACTTGTGTTGATGTTAATGTAACCTGTTGACTACGCACTAACCGCACTATTGAAACACGTCACCAATATCACATAGGCTGATGCAACACCGACCGATCTAAGTGGTGCTTATGTCACGGCCACCGCAGTAACCACCCGCACAGCAACCACTCACGAGGATCTGGGCAAGAATGCCAAGACGGAACAGCTTGAAGAAAAAACAGTAGCCACAACTCGCACCTTAGACCCCAACAACCAGCAGCAACGTGTCGTCACTCAGGAGGTGAAGACTACGGCGACGGTAACCAGTGGAGATCAGGTAAGAACGAGCGTATTTCAAGCTCGGCTCGCATGGCTTTTTTTTTTTTAAATATTGCATGAACCGATTTGGTTTTTTTAATCAATATTAATTTTGTTATTATACCATTTTTGTTCGATTGACGTTATTGTTGTTGTGGTTTAACGTAGTATCAAAGACGCGATAGTGTGTCATCGACCAGCTCAGGCGACTCCGGCACACCCATTGATGGACCATTCGATGGTTCCAGCGTGGTACGCACCGAAAATCAGGTTTGTAGCACATGCATGTAGCGTTTTCATATTTAATGTTTGATCCTCGTTATTAGTTACAACAAAGAAACAACAAAAACCAAACATTTTGCGTATTCCATTAACCTTTTACTTTTGTCCCACAGAAATCTCCGCAGTATGCTGGCTCCGCTACTACATCAACTGGCCCACATGTAGAGAGCACTCGAGTAGTGCTCGGCGAGGATACGCCCGGTTATTCAGGACATGGCGAGATCATCTCTACCCAAACCGTGAGCAGTAAAACCCGCACCGTAGAAACGATTACCGTAAGTACAGCAACGAGTTAAATCACACACTTTCTACACATATACACTGTGCAAACGAGTTAGTCAATGAGTAAGTACTTGGAGGTAGGATTTCTCTATTAACTCAAAATAAAAAAATCAAATTTCCTGTGTTTGTATGCGCCCCACTGTAAATTATATACATTAGTCTTTTGTTTAAATTGGTAAACTGGTGTGGAACAAATTAAATCCCACAATCGCAATATAATAACTAAACACATCGTTTGTTGTTTATCAACAGTACAAAACCGAACGCGATGGCATTGTTGAAACCCGAGTGGAACAAAAGATAACAATTCAATCCGATGGTGACCCAATCGATCATGACAAAGCCTTGGCTGAGGCAATACAAGTGAGTGAAAACCAAACTGAATATTGTATCGATGTGACTATAATATTCTTATTATGCCTATGTATTTTTAGGAAGCGACAGCCATGAATCCGGACATGACAGTCGAGAAGATTGAAATTCAACAGCAAACGCAGTAGATTTTATAATTATTTTTTAAAAATTACAAAGTAAATTCCGCACAGCTTCAGTCATCCACATGCACATACATACACTCAGATACACAGCCACACGCACCAACAACATACACACAATACAAAATACACCTTTTATACCACATACATATGTACATGCATAAGTTTTTACGAGCAGACAGACAACACAGACACATTTATATATGTCGATCTGAAGCCACATGACTATATATATATATATATATATATATATAAAAAAAATAAATATTTTCTATAGAGCTTATCCATAACGTTTTCTGGAGAAATCGCATCCATTTGTTTATTAATATTTTTTTTATATTACAAACTGTTGCTTATACCTTTTATTATTATATATGTCTAACAAAATGCATTATAAACGGAAATAAAGTATATATTGAATGTGCAAAAGCAAAGTTAAAAGAAAAAAACAAAAACAAAAATTTTCTTTATAGATCCAAATATATAAATGTACGCAAACAATAAAGTGTAAACCACAATTGCATTCAAATTAAAATAAAACCTAAATGTACACACCACTCACGATGCCTTGTAAAGTAAATTATAAAGGGTATTTAAAGAAAATTATTTGTATATCTATATACGAGATATATATGTACAAATATTAGAAAAACTCTTGGTGGAAGCCCCTGAACAAAGCTTTGCCTGAATATAACCGCCACATCATTGCAATTAACAATTGAAACGGGAAAAAAACCAAGCAAATGGAAAACAAATGAACCCATTGGGAAAGAACCTCGTTTCTCATTTCCCACCTGTGCAAGCTACCTATTGTGACGCATGCAGGACATGTTCAGCGATAAGGACATTGCATTAACATGAAATCCAATTCGCAATTTCTAGTGCGCAACAACTTGCCACAAGCAGCGAGGTAAATGATTGTAATGCAATATTTATGCAGCTCATTCTGTTGGGCAGATAGAGGGGAAAAGCGGGTCTGCTAAAAATATTACGTTCCATGGCAAGAATTTCATTTGGCCGTTTTTGTACTTTTTGTTTTTCCTGTTCTATGCAATTTTTAAATTGTGCTTGCAACATGCAAAAAAATGTCCGCGAACGATTAAAAACGAGCGTATAGAGCGGATCTAGGGGGGGAGAAGCATAAAAAGCCGTAATTAAAGTGGAGCGTACAAGGTGACTGACTAATGCATTGATTCATAGTTTAGATATAAAGCGTTCCATGCCTGATAAAATTCAAAAGCTGCGAGGCGTTGAAATTCTGCACCCTGGCTGCGGTCAATCCATCAGGCGTCAGTCCCTCTCGGTCGGTCGGTTGGCAGGTTGGTCGGTTGGTCTTTTGGTCAGTTCGTCACCTGTGGGCCGGCTTGCCAAGAATTGCAATGCCACTGACCACCATACACCCTTTAACCTCTCTAACTCTTTGCACCCCTACGAGAACGCCTGGCAATGTGTCTACCCCCTGGACGGTAGGACGGACACGATAACCGACCGCGTTGAGTGCTTTCTGCTCATGAATTTTTAAATGCGCGTGGAAATATCCTCTTGCGAATATTTTGTTTTTTGTTATTGTTTTCCAAACTCCTGCATATTGCATGTTGTTGAGGTTAGGCTAAAATTTCAAACAGCCACCAATGTTGTGGCCGACTACAAGTTTTCTATCAAGTTTTCAAGTTTTTCGCTGGTGTTATTAGCTCAACCCATGCCACATTAACAGCGAACAACAATTCCTATAGACAAAGTTCCTTAGAATATATATAGTATTTATATCCAAAGACATACACAATCAATAGATTCAATATAAAAAAATAAAAATCGTTTTGTACTTACCCCTTAAGCCAGCTGTTCAAGCAGTCCTTCCCTTAAAGCATTTAAAACTGCAATGAGATAAAAAACACACCCATGCACATGTTAAAAAAAGAAGTCTAGAACAGAGCTGATTCCCTATGGGTAAGGTGGACGAAATCAGTGCAAAAAATCAAAATGTAGACCTGCAATTTTAGAGTCGGACATTGTCGCGACGTTGCCAATTAGATTTGATGGCAATTTGCGCTAAAATGTTATAAAACAAAAGCTCAATGAGGTGTGGACTGGGGTAATGGGGAAGGCGTGCATTGCCAAAGCGAAAAAGAATGTTAAGCGGCCAAAACACTGCAACATGTCACGGGAGAAACGCAAAACAGACCAAAACATTGTCAGAATGGGTTTACTGAGGGTGCACTGCTATGGATGTTTGGAATGGAATGAAGTACAAGGGGTCGAGTCATTCGCTTAATTCTGTTTCGTGAAACAGCAATTTGCATGTCTGTCTGAGCTATCGTCCTGTCGCCGTCCAGGGTACCTCTTGTCCCTCTCTCACTCTCACTCTATCTCTCTCCCTTTCCCCCTACCAGTATGTCCGCCCACGGAACTAAGTAATTGCCTCTGAATGTGCCACATGCACAGAAGCAAGCAGCAACAAGTGGAGAAGGCTAGTATTCGAATTATTTGCATGCGTTCTCATTGCCACAATAGTGCAGCAGTGAGTACGCGTTTCGCGCTCTTTTCTTCATTTGCAATTGTTTGTAAACAAACGCTCCCAAAATGTCCTCACATCCCTCCAAATCCCGCCAATTGACTTATAAGTTGGCGCTCACGCTCCAAGCCTAACGCATGCGCTGTGGCAATTGCCATAAAACTGTTATACTACTGTCATTTCCCCAGCTGTTGCAAGACATCAAGTCAAAGATTGCCCACAAGATGATGATCGGCAAGTTGTCAACCAATCGAAAGTCCACATTAGCTGATGGCAGCTAGTAACTCACTCCAACCAAAACCGCATACGACCCATTTTGGCTAATTACTTGACAATATTTTAATGGTTTTTTTCGTTTCTGTAGGCCAGCAAATGGACTTGTTGGCCAATCGCTAAAGAAATTATCATTAGGGCCCCGCGACGTGCGTTTTGATTGACAGTGAAAGTGGTCTAAGGAGTCCAAGTTTAGTATGTGGAGAATATTTGATTTGAAGTTGTCACAAACGACGACTCCTCTACAAATATTGAACAGCGTAATTAACGGCTTGGCTGTCGCATACGCATCTATGTATGTACATAATTATGCATTAAACTCATTAATACACCAAACTGTAGTTCATTTACATATTCCCAATCCATTTGAAAGTCATGCGGAGGACACTGCTGCCAGTCAATTGTATTTATTCCCTGCACGCATTTCGCATAAAAGCAATGAACAAAAGGTCAAAATGTATTATTTGCAATCAAATTGAGCGCCATAAATGGCCCAAACTGACCGAAAACAAACAAAATCCATGAAACTTCATTTGGGCTGGCTGACTACTGAGCTAAAAAAAAATATTGAAAACAAATTTGCGCTAAACACTTCAAATTGCTAAAGATGATATTGGGCCATATAAAAATGGCAATAAATGCAAATGAAAACCGATAAACACAAAATCCACACACGCACACAACACCCACACATCCTTGGCATTGGTAAAAAAGCCAATTTTCAACGCTTCAACAATGCGAGGCCGACAAAAGGGTTGGACTAAAGGCTGTTACAGTCGCAATGGGTTACCCAAAACGCATTTTCAATAAATACCAATTATGATGAGCTGCTAGCCTTTTGCCAGCGTATGTACTATCTGGATACAATTTGGATTTTGGGCATGCGAATTATTATTGTTGGGCTTTGTGGACGGACTCAGTGACTAAATGGAATAATGAAACAAGCATATGGTTATGGTTATGGAGTCAGGTGGAATCTTTCATGGCCCATTTATGGAATTATGCCACAACATAAAATTTTGATGAGCTAACAATTTACAACCTGGTCATCGGTTGATATATTCTCACACATATAGAGTGAAATACTTTATGAAAATTTGTTTCTTGGTTCGTTTGCAATTGCGTGTGTGGACTTTAAATTTGTTTATATATATGTGCATACATACATATATAAATACATATATTTATATGTTCAAACTTGTAAGTTGCATGTCTTTGGCATACGTGTGCCATGAAAAATTCATGGCCGCACTAAACTATTGTCTTTTCCTAGTTAATAAGGCTGGAGCTGCCAAAAAAAAACCAAGGAACAAATTGGAACACACTCACCTCTTCCAGTTCCCGTGACGCGGTCAAAACGATTAGCCATTGGTCAGTATTGATTGACTAAATGATACCCTTTAGACTAGTTTGAATGTTGGAGAGCTGAGGTAGCTTATTATTTAGGTATAACCTTACTTGTTTAGCTCAGGCATACCTTCAAGCTTGTACATATATTAGGAATTTCTATGAACTATATCTCTGCCAAATAGCAAAAGGTATGTAAAAAGGGCAATAAAACAATACAATAATCGTTAGATTTCTCTGTAAGATTGCGGCTATTCGAATTTTCTGAACGCAACACACAATGCGCTTGAAATTTGCGCTCTTATCACCCTAATGTCGATTGAGTGGGTCGCCCCGAACCAAGGAGATATACAGGACACACTGGCACGGTCACATGTCGGTCATTTCCATTTCGCATAATAAAGGTCATTGTGTTATTAGTACCCCGTCCATTTGGCAACGTAATAGCCGCACAATTTATATTATTAATGCTTTACATGTGCACACACACACATCGAGTACACATACAGACCGTGAAAAACTTGTAGAACAATGCAACCATAGGAATTAAAGTAGTGGTTTTAAGCAAGAGTTTGGCCAAACAAGTTACTCTCGCACCTTTCCATTGATCTTTGTTCAAAGTAAATCACTGCAGTCAAAAAGAAAGCTATGAAACTGTATATAGATATAAAGTTATTTTTAATGTTTGTAAGCTAGCAAACTATATTATGTTAGTAATAAACACCAAGAATCGTATGCATATATATATATCATTTAAATGTCACAAGAATTTCTAGTTGTGTTGGCAATTAGCTTCAAGGATAACCATGACGTATGGGGTGTCTCATGTGTGGGGGTGTTAAAAATAAAAGGCTCGTCACGGCACAGTTACCGACGGAGTTAACAAAAATTATGCGCTTTAGCGCAATAAGCTACTGTCCATTTCTTGTTGGGGTGTACTTAACAAATTGCCTGGCCAGTGTTGCATAATAAATGAAGAGCAAACAGCGACGAGTCGAATAGGGAAGACTAGGTGAGTAAGTAAGTGGACTGTGGCCTGTGGACTGTGTACACAACCAAGTGGCAAGTCCTTGTTTTCGGCCAGTTTTTGCTAGGCCAAATCAAATAATGTACGACAGACCTGGCTAATACTAATGGGCCCCAAACAACGAACAATACCAATTTGGGGCCATTGTTGTGTGTCAGACAGAGGCCGCAATATGCACGCATGGACAGATTCCGATTTGGATTCGGTATATGTATGTATGCATAGTATATTCGTTATATTGCGCATTGTGAGATTCCTATTGACTGCCGCCCAATTTTGCGGCACGCCCACCCATCAAAAGATATATTTAATAGCCGTACATATCGATCGTGTGAAGCTCAAATGCTTTTCCAAATTGCGTGCCATGTCCGATGTTCAATTCCGAGTTTCCGAGTTGCCTGCCACAAATGAACAAATGAAAAAACGAAACAAACCGCAAATGAAAAACCAAACCCACCATTTGAATTGGGAGGCAGGTGAACTCGATTTTGCTGGCCATAAGGCTATGAGGCAATGAGGCTATGAGGGAAGGAGGCGTGGCCGTGGCATGTGTGTACCGCGCACATGAATTATTAATTGACAATTGCCGAAAATGTCCACTATCAGGTGGAAAGGGGCAAGGTAATAGTGGGAGTAGGAGGCGGCAACGAGGTCAGACTTCTGTGGTAGGAAAATTTCAATTTCACTATCTAATGAAAAGTTTGTGGCAAATGCTTGTATTCCATCCCCAGCTCTCCTTCCCAAACTACACAGCCGTCCTGGTAATGGGGTTAGTTCGTTCTCTACTCCCCCCACCTCACCCGTACTTAAGTTCTCAATGCAGGTGTTTCCATTTCGGTTTTTTTTTTTGTTTTTGTTTTTGGTTTGTTTCGGCCAATTGCAAATTACAACAACTTCCGCTCAGGTCCGACAGCCCTCCACGACTACCCTACAGCTACACACACGGTGCGTGTGTGTGTCGTATGTATGTGTGTGTATATAGACACATGTGTCGCTCTAATGACATTCGGCAATGACAATGTAGAAATTACGCACCACAATTTGTGGAACGCTCCATTGGCCAAACTCTGATGGCTAATCAGGTGGGCATTAACTGATATTGCAGCTCAAACTCAACCACAGCAATTTTGCCAAATGAGTTTTCTATCAATCGCATCAGCATGGATATTAGTGTTAACCCATTTTCCAATTTATCTCAATTGTTGTGTAGCAAACGAACAAAATCGAAATCGAACAAAAATTTCTTTTCTTTTCTATGCTACATGGTATTATATAATACCAGCCAAAGAGTCCAACAGCTGAACGAACAGCAACAACATAAACAGCAACACAAGAAGAAGAAGAAGCGGTCAACATTAGCCGGTTTTGGGTTTTAGGCAGAACAGCAGCAGAACAGAAGAGGAAGAATAATAGATAGAAAGAGAACCACTCAGCCAGCGGCTTCTACTGACGTGTTCAAAAAGTCGTTCAACTCGATCGAGAGCGAACTTGACGCTCAAGAGAGCCAGAAATTCGTTACACAGGTGAGCAGACAAAGCCGCAGTCGAGAGCAAAAGCCGCGTGGCTATAGCAACCAAACAATTATTCTGTCGACTTCAGCAAAAAGGTTGCAACTTTGCTCACGCTCTGGCTTTTAGTGTGGGGCCAAGCGGCAGTCGAGAGCCAGCATTGTCACAGGCAAGGGTCCAAATATTCTTCACAGTATAAAAACTAAAGGAAAATGATCAAATTGTTGCTGTTGATGCTGCTGGCTACGTCGCTAGCGCGACTTAGCAGAGCTGTCTCCTGTAGCGGCTGCGTCGATTTGGATGAGATGAACTTCGAGAGGACCATTGTGCGTTTCCCTTATGCATTGGTTAAGTTTGACATTGCGTTTCCGTATGGTGAGAAGCACGAGGCTTTTGCGGAGTTCTCAAAGGCGGCTAACAAGGCAACGGGGGAGCTGCTGGTGGCCACCGTTGGCATCAAGGATTATGGCGAACTTGAGAACAAGGCGCTGGGCGAACGCTTTAAGTTGGACGAAAAACAGTTTCCTGGCATATTTCTTTTCAAGGGTGGCATAGATGACTATATTAAAATGCCCGGACATCTGGACATTACGCTGGACAATCTAAAATCGTTTGTGAGTAGCAACACACCCTACTACATAGGACGCGATGGCTGCCTGAAGGAGTTTAATGATGCGGTCAAGAACTACGCAAACATGGACGGTGAGAAACAGTTGGCATTGGTAAAGGATATGTATTCCAAGGCACAGGAGCTCAGTCAGCCTAAAGAGCAGCAGAGTGCCAAGGTGTATGTCATGTACATGCAAAAGATCCATGAGCATGGCTACAAGTTCGTCGAGGAGGAAACAAAGCGTTTACTACGTCTAAAGGCCGGCAAAGTGACGGATGCTAAGAAGATAGAGCTGAAGCAGAAGCTAAACATTCTGGAGGCTTTTCGTGTAGGCAAGTTGACAAAAGTCACGCCGGAGGATAAATACAAAGTAGAGCTATGAGGCAACTTAGATTTATTAGACAAAACCAAACCTTATACTTTCAAGTGCCGAAATTGGCTATTGGCAATTGTAGTTACATTAAATATAACTGTTAACGAAAATTGTTTGTTTTTCTTTTTACTCTTGTCATGGCAACAACAACAAGAACAACAACAGCGTTTGGGCAGTAGTAGCTGGTTTTATTTTCAATTTGACAACCCATCCCTTATCATTTTAAAAATTGTAAGCACATTCGGAAAAGTATATTTGATTTATCCCTAAAAGTATGCAATACATTATACATTTGTACTTGCGCTGAAAGATATGCAACAGCTTGTTTGCCGTTTGGGACATTTCACAATAATTTCCCTTCGCCGAGAGTGTTTCTGCAGAGTGCAGTGAGAAAAGGAAATTTGTTATAATGCTGAGATTAACAATTTAATAAAGCAGAAAAACCTAAAAGCGTTGCTAGCGAGTGTCTACTGTAGCTCACGAAAGCACAATACGTTGCTCCATTGCAATACACACGATCAACCGCATGTGTGTTAGTTTGTGTATGTGTGATTGGCCCTGGGCCCCATCTGGCCGCTCTCTTCGCACTTGTGTGAAACTGATCGAGACACTGGCGTTGGCAGAGTCAGAAACGCATTATGGCCGCGTTGCGTTGGCTTGCAGTTTTTTCTCAACCGACTGCGCTTGGTTAGAGAAGGGGAGAAGGGGAACGGGGGAGACGTGGGGTGATTATTTGTGCGTGTAAGTGTGTCTGTTTGTGTGTTTGCGTTGTTATCGCTCATTTTCACTTTAATATGAGTTTTTTGTTGCTGTTGCTTTCTTTTGGAGTTTGCTCTTTTGTGCACACTGCGCTGCTGCTGGGCAGCCATATTTATTATTTTGTTGTTTTTTATTTTTCGTATTTTTTGTTGCTGGCCCCAGCAGCGGGAACAGCAATAGCAACAACATCAACAAGAGCAAATGCAAGCGCACCAATGTTGAGCCTGTATGTGTGTGTGTGTGTGTCTTTTCTTTACACGAATGCGAAAGTCAATGAACTTTTTCGGTGCTGTCTATGCATTTTGTGATATTTATATGGTGTTGTTGTTTTGCGATAAGTGCTCACGCCGGTGCTGTTTTGTATTGATGTTGATGCATTGTGCATGAAGCAATGACGGATACAAAATAATAACCAACCAGCTAGCCAGCCAACCAACAATAAATTACAACAATTTTCCGAGCTTCACAAGTAGGACAGGAACGGGTTCCTCGTCGTGTTGTTGCTGATTAAAGTGCGGGAGTTGGGTTGGGTAGTTTGGTTGGGTTTTCGGGTTTCGATTGCAGAATGTGTGAAAACTCGTTTGTAGCTTTCTATATTTTCCAACAACAAAATACAAATTTTTATTTGCTTTTATCTTTCAATCTATAGACAATAAATTAACAACAGCATAACAATGCAAAAAATGAAAAATACAAAAGAATAAAACATATCGCCCGCGGCTTTCGTAGTAGCATTCGCCAATCGTCAATTTTTATCTAAGTCGAGACCTTTGGCCCGCAGCTTAGTCAATTTAGACAGAGCCAAAAAAAAAAAAGCGGAAAACTCAATTGGAAAAAATTGCCAAGCACGCATTCTGCTGGTTTGCAGTGAAATTCACAATTTTCACACACTCTATGCAACCACAAATCGTTCCCTGTCTACGAGCATGACTTGAGCCACACCTTGAATTCACCTAGCCAGCTATGAGGATCATGCAAATGTTTGCATTTCCACGCAAGTGCATTTTCCTGTCAATCGAACCCTTTTCACAAAAAGGCTCTGGAAAATTGAAAGCGGATCTCCCACGAAGGCAGCGATGCGAGTGGAACCCTTTCTCTTCATTATCATGTGCATAATCATTTACTTCAATTGCACTGGCAAATCCCAGGACAAACAAGCGGACCAAAAACAGAGTAAACTAAACCAAACGACGTAATTTGAGATCAAGCTGAATAGAGAAATTGAATATTGTAGGCAATACCTGGTCAAACCAGATCCAAAGAGTCATAAGATTGCGTGTCGCCATCTTCAAACTTCAAACTTCAATTCTCAATCAGCAATAATATCCGAGCGATATTCAGGTAATATCTCGTGGACTACCTGCTGTGAGATTTACGTTTATGCATTTCATTTTCATTGTTTGCTTCAATCGCCTTTTTGGCCATAAAACAGGTTCGGGCCACAAAAATTTATATCGCGCTGCAGATCGCTGCTGCTGCTTTTTATGCATGGAAAAGCCAGAACTCTTCCAATTCTATTCAGCTGCCCGCCTACGAGTTGACAATCAGAAATGTACATTCCTTCTTTTTGGCGCAGCACTAATCGAAGGGTTTGACGGCGAGGTCAGGTCATAGCAAATGCATTTCATGTGTAATCCCAGATATGAAATCTGAGCGAGACAGCATCGACGCCGCCAGAGTCTGAGTTTGACTTTAGAAAAACATTTTCACGACTCTGTTCGACTCTCTGTTATTCGTTTTTTATTATTTTCTTTCTTTCGTGTTTTTTTTTGCGGCTCTTGGCTGGCTCTTGGGGGACCCGCAGACGGCCGTGTTTAGGCGATCTTGATGCTGGGACAGGTAGCCGCAACATTTTGAGGCGCTTTGCGCATTAAACCCGACTTTTTCGTTCGTTTAAATGCGTTTTTCTTTCTTTTAGCTGTTTTTTTTTTTTTTTTTGAAAAATGTTTCATTTTTGAGGTTTTTGCTTTCCTCGAACCTTCTTTCTTTGATTGCATTTCACAGCCGCTGCTGTTGCTGCTGTTGCTTAAAGCCGCGCCTCAAACCTAAAACTCAACTTCAGCAGCCTTAAATTTGACCTCAGTTGCTGTCATGGCTTAATTGCCCGACTAGATCTCGACGCAAAACTTGCTTCGTGAGGAGTGGGGAGATGGGAGGGGTAAGCGTCTTGGTCGATTGGCGTTTTGGGCCGGCAGTTTCGGACTATGGCGATGGCGACTTCATCGTCACCGACCATTGCACTGCGCATGGGCGGCGTCAAAATGCAGATACTTCTCCAAGAGTCACACATTCGGAGCCAGAGTCAATGACTTGTTCGGCATTCTTGTAGGCTTTTAGCGCTTAGCAAAGCCAAAGAAACGCACGCTTGACAGATTCATACATAAATGCATAAACCTTGGCGAGGGCGCATTGTTAATTAGAAATGCAAAACCAAAAACCGCCATGACAAACAGCACAAAAATTCGATAGCACCAGCATATATCAATATTCAATTGTAGAATATATCTTGTTGACAGGAATGCGAGTCCTTGAAGGTAAGAAAACCCTTTGTCCGGGGGTTTAGAGACAAGGGTGCTGCTGTGGTCCAGTCCAGAGAAATCGCCCTCATGCTGATGCTTCATAATTAATGTCAAATAATTGGCAGAAATTTGTTTGCTATTTAATTGTGGCGCGCTTTTATGCCTCGTGTCCCGCTACCTCCCTCCCTCCCTTCCTCCCTTCCGCAGCCCCTTTCCATTCATTTATTTTCACAATTTCTCTCAATCAATTTTCTTTTTATTGAGTAAGATGCGGGCGCCTTCAGTCCCATCTCTGTATTATTTTCGACTACATTTGTGTATCTACGCATTGTATCTGAATTGCAATTGCAACATTTTGACTGTTCTATAAGTATCTCACCCGGACTTCGGGTCATTGACTCGAACATTGAAAAGTTATTTTGCTAGCACGAGAATTACTTACTCCTTACTTACTACGCCGCGAATAAAACTCTTTTTATTCCATAGCTTTCCGCCACTCCGGAAGCACACTCATAAGCTGCGTAACTCCGTGTGAGTGTGTGTGTGTGTGTTTGTGTGGGTGTTTGTGCTCTGGGCGCACCTTAGTCTGACAGTGGGAAATGGAATCCCTACAAAAGGCAACCTGCATCTTTACGCTGCATTTTGCTGTCATGCTGTGCTATGCTCAACGATAATGATCGCTATCAAAATGCACATATTCTATTGTATGGACGAGCAGGATTCGCGGCGTTCCCACAGTAGAAAGTAAATACATCGATCTATTGTCTACATATATATTTTTGTATCAAAATCAAAGATCGAAACAAAATCAATGTGCAACGTGCAATGTGGCAAGCGAAACCCAAAAGTCACATCACAAACAACAATGGCTCGAACTGAAAAACCAGCTAAGAATCGCTTAAGGTTAACACATCGCAAACAATGGCCGGCGCGCAAATGGACTCGCTGCAACGTGGAGAAGGGAGGGGGAACAAGTGTCGCGAACGCAACGAGGGTAGCTACAAACCAGTTTCTTGCCACAGCGAGGGCAGCCTGTACCTGTTCGACCATCAGCCTGTTGCTGTTGCATTTTCGTGCCCTGCCTAATTTGGAGGTAGGGGTAAACACACTGATCTCGCTGCCTCCAGAGATGCTGAGTCAGTTTAAATTTTCATCCCAGCCACGTTGCAAGATCGCGCAATTGGAAAGTGTAAGCGGACAGACGGACAACCAACTAAGCCTGTCGACTGTGCAGGTGCCGAGCACGAACACAAACATAAGGAGTCACATACTGGCTGGCTCACAAAGGCACAAAGTCACAAAAGATAGGAAGAAAAACAACATTGGCCAAAAAGGGACGCTAAGATAATAATACACACACAGAGACACACGTACACACAGTGGACAGGACAAAGGACGAGGAACATTTTCATTTTCGACTATAAAATTTATTCGCATTAATCGCCGTCGAAGATAAATTAACGAAAGAAAATACACAGACAGGTTCTTGGCTCTGGGTCAGGGTCAGTGGCGAGGAGACGGGGACGGGGACGGGAACGGCAGACGCTTCTAGCCAGGGGTCGGCCGCACTTAGAATGATAAGGCAACATTGACACCTTAAGCTGCTCAGCTGGTATTAAACTGAAAACTGTTCTACCTGCAAAAACGTTGCCGCTGTTGTTGTTGTTGTTGTTGTTCATTCTTATTGCACCAGGGACTAAGTGATATGGTACAGGATCAAATGCTGTCTCATCCAGCATCTGTATATGTGCGTCTACAAATTTGCAGGACTCTACATTGTGATATTTGATTCTATATGACTTTGATCACACTTAAAGCTAACTTCATTTGTTTTTCCAACCTCCAACACACTGTCCCATGTGGCGGAGTGGGTCCAAACTGGATGGGGACGCAACAACTAGCAAAGTGGATTGAAGCGTATGCGTGTGTAATTAAGTGTCGCAAAAAAGACGCCGCCGAGAGAATGTACTGGGCGCTTACATGTGACGGTAATCTGGGTCGGATGGCGTCTAAGTGTGTATGTATGTGTGTGTCTAGCTATGTGTGTGTAAATAGGAAAAGCATGTTGTTGTACTCCACTGTCGACCTACAGAATGGCAGGATGACAGAATGGATGCTTATGTGCGTGAGGGTGATAAAAATGTTCCATGTAAATTGCAAAAAACAGTTTTTATGTCCCATTGCCGCATTTTGAAAAGCGATGGGGCGGACAGGAAGGTGGGAAACGCTGTGAAACGAAAGCGGCTGCGTGTGAAGTGGTGCAAAATATTAGACATGGGCGGTTGGAGCTTGAATTAGACGACTGGGTCGCTGGGTAGTTGCTGCTTTGAAGTGCCAGGCATTGTTTAATGTAGTTTAAGTTCTATTTATAACACATCAATCTTTTGTTTTGCCCAATGCCAAACTGAATTCATAACAGTGGCCTGTTAACCACAACAACAGATAAAGCAGATATTAAATTCCTTAAAGTGTAAATGGCAAAATATGTTTTCCCATAAGTCAGGTGTAACTCTCGTTACATCCCTGCCAAAATGTTAGCTTTGGTTACATTTGCATTTATTAATGAGAATAATGTCTAAGCGCATCCTTGCATCTCTATGCACATCTGTGCTGTCTTTAGAAAGATCACGTAGTAAGGCGAATTTTCACGAAAAATTATGCAAATTTGCAGCGTTTCTCACGCTCGGCAAAAAGGAGAGCTGGGAGTCTACCTGACACCGCAGATTTCTATTAGGCCAGCAAATTGGAGTGACAGTGAAGATCACGCCGATCTCTCTATGCTGAGCGAAAGAGGTTTTCCATCTCGTAAATTTGCATAAGTTTTGTAAACAGCAAGAATTTTCACTTGGCGAAAAGGGTTGCCAAACGAGAAAGAGAGATCACAGCTGATCCTAATTTGCATAAGGTGCCACGACTTGCAAAATGGGCAAAAAGCGAACGCAAAACGAAAGTGAAAATCGGAAAATGTCATAGACAATCACCCAACAGGGGTTAATTATGCGCACAGTGGACGGCGCCAGAGCCGAAGGGTCTGAGTCTCACAGCATGCCGGCACGCTCGCACACCTGAGTCCTGCCAGGGGGTTGAACAGGGACAACAACAGCGCTCATTTGCATAACACATCAAATAGGCAAATAGGCATAGAGCTGGAGATGTGAGCTCGGTGCCTGCAATTTATTTCCTTGTTATTTGGCCAGGCAAAATTATGTAAATTATGCGTGCAAAAACAGAATTCAAGGAAACTTTCTCACGCTCAACTCCTTGGCCGAAAGGAGCTCTTTCAAAGTGTAGGATATTGCTCACTTCTTGTGTTTTGCCTTTCTTTCTGTGTGTTGAACTGTTCTGTTTGGGTTTAGGCGCAACGGGCAACAAATCAATTTTGATCGATACTCGATTCAGCTCTCGATTGATTTTACCCAATTTGCATAATTTTGTGAGTGTCGATCTTAAAGAAGGCGAAATCTATGCAAATTAGGCAAAGGGTTCCTTGTTCGAGTAGGGCTTTGATTGTAACGTACTTTTTTCTCTACAGTATTCTGCACAGCGATAAATTTTAAAATCATCTAATACTAATACTAATTGCTTACATAATTGCAAATGCGTTTACGCAAAAACTTTTCTTATACAAAATATGCCGAGTTCGCCATTTTGCCATTGAAATTTTGCACAAACTTTTCGCTTTCGCACAGCTCCTCCCACCTTTCAGTTCCACCACCACCACCATAACCGCTAACAGAATGTAGGGTGTCTATTACAACCCCAAGTGAAACGTGGCAGCAAACTTGCGAAATCGCCAATGCCGTTTGCCAAAAACGAAATAGGCAAACGATCGAACGCAATAAAATTGCAATGCCAGCCAATGCTGGCAACGACAGATTTTGAAACAAGCCCATGGAACAGGGGCTGGCACATAGCTAAGATGAATGGCAAATGTTGCTGAGGTAAGGTGAGCAACCACCGTTATGGTATGATATGCTTTCGAACTGCATATACAAGTATGTACACACATACATATTAATGTAGATGAACAGCTACCACCCGAGCGAATTCAAAGTATGAACTTTGATGTTGGCCTCATGGCTGGGCAAAACCATAAAAAAAATCCGCAAAACGAGGGTTGTGTCCGTGTCTGTCGTAAAGTACTTATCGAAACACCCCAAACACATACTACACTACACTTCACTACCCTTCTCTCCCCTCCCCTCCCCTCTTCAATTATTTAGCTCTAGCTCTCTAGCCATACGCACTCTGCACTCTGGCAAGACATTATTACTTACGTAAATGTGGAGTGCGTTATGTGTGTGGCATGGCTTTGTTTCTGTATCTGGTATTTTTTGCAGCGGCTGCATGCAAATTTTTTATTCATTTTGGTTCTGCTATTGCCCCTGTTTCTTGCCCTGCACTGCCCCCGGGGGTTGAAGCTGAAACGAAGCCAAAGCTAAGCTACAACAGAAGCCGTAGACATGAAAGCCACCACCACCAGGTTCCTTATTTGTGGTAAGAAGAAAAAAAAAGTGCGATTGTTGTTGTTATTATTATTTAGGTCTTTTTACGCCAAACAAAAAGTTAAAGATAAATCAAAAGAGATTCATTAAAAACGAAACTCCCACTTGGGGTTGCTTACAAAAATTGAACTCTCAACGAAGAAGCTTGGTTTTCTTGCAAAACTAGAACTACTTATGGAATTGAAATGCATTTGTGCCTATACATACATACTAGGCATACGATACATTGATAAAAGACCTAAAGACAAACATCGTGTGACAGAAGAAATGTGTTGTATTTGGCATAAATTAGACGCCATAGTTGGCGACCCGTATGCGAGGGAGGGATATGTGACGGGTACAAGGATAGCAAATAAAGGTTTCGGTTTCGTTTTGAGTTTTTTATGCGACAGCGGCACAGCCATAAACAACAACAAAAACGCGCACTCGTCGCGCTTCACACGCGCAAGGATCTTCAAAAAGGATCAAATTACAATAGATAACTCTGGCAGTTTTGACTTGAGAAAATGAGTTTGAATTTGTCGCATTTTTTGTGCCATTCTCTTGCTTTTCTCTCGCTCAGCTTCAGCCCAGCTCAGATCCTTTGTCATTCTATGGAGCGTGTGTTCGTGTGTCAGTCGTTTGCTTGATATTCTATTGTTTCTATTTGCTCGAATACTCTGTGTCGGGCTCTGTGTCCTTCCCCCTGTGCCAGTGCTAGTGTCTATGTCTCAGGAGAAGCGTTTCACTTTCGTTTGGACTTCTTTTATTTGCAGGACTGCTTCACGCTGGACGTGTGTCACGCTGAGGATCTGGACGTGGGCATTGTTGTGACTTGTTGACCTTTTGTGGCTAAAATTGGGCACGGCCAATAACCGACACATTATTTTGCTTTGTGTATGCGAACTGGCAGTTATGCAATCGTTTTGTAATTAAAATGCCCCTCACAACTTGAGTCGATGTTGACGTAGGGCTGCCATCGAGCTACATGAGGCACATGGAGCTGCAGCAGCAACAACAACACGCACAAAACATACGTGTATGCTATTTGTACGTTTGTCTTTTTATCAATTGCTCGTTCGTATATTCAGCCCCAGCCGCTAAGATGGCGACTCTAAACACAGCACATGTATGTATGTATGTAAATGCATATATAAACGCACACTCTCATATACATACACACATACATATATGCACACTGTTACAAGGTAGCGCTGCGCCCACGTTCCAAGCTGAAGCTGGAGCTAAAACTACTAACGCTCTCGCTCGCCTTCTCTCTAACAGTACCTCTCTCCCTCTTTTTCTCTCTCTTTCTATCGCTCTCATGACTATGCCCGCTCGCTCGCAACATTGGCATTTTCTTATACTCTACACAATTTGTTTTCGTTCTTCGTTTTGTTGACATTTCCAAATATGTATTATCTCTATTGCTGCCTTTCGTTTTTGTTGTTGTTGTTGCTTACTTGATTGGCGGCCACGTCTGTTTTCGACTTCTTCGTCCACTCTTATGCGTTCGTTCGTTCGTATGTTTGTATGTATTGTGTGTGTGTGTGCAAGTGCACATTGCACTAAAATCGTCGTTTTTGCCGTCAACGTCAGACGCCGCTGCCGCTGTCGCTGTGCTGCTGCACTCAATTGCGTGGTTAATGCTAATTATTTGTTATTCTACAGTCGCGGCGTTGCTGCTCTTGCTGTTGTTGTTCTTATTGCGTTTTGGGTAACTAAAAGAATAGAAGATAAAACACACACACACAATTTTGAAGACACGCACAGGAGACCGAAACGTGCAATTGCTAGCGATTTCCGGCTGCACAAAATTGGAAGCAGCTAGAACCTAATCGCGACTGTACAACAACTTATAGATATGTATGTTTGTATGTATATATTAAATGTAAGTATGTATGCACATGCATGTAGACATGTCTGCATACAGTCATAAATAAAAATATCACTTACCAATACATATGCACACTGAGATCAGCAACAGTTAGATATTCCAATGCATTTGCACTTCCAATTGGTTTTGGGCGTCAGCTGCCCTTAAAACTTGTCCTCAAACTTATAAACACAATTAACAACACCTTTTACACATTTGCACTAATTGTTTACACACTTTCAATACATATTTTAACCTACTTTAACCATCAAACAAGAACTCACTAAATTTTCACAAACTAAAGCGCACATGTTTTGCGCATTTGCATCGCCTGCACAAACTAAGCAAAAGAGATGAAATGCAATCATGACCTGGTGCGTGTTGTTGTCGGTGCTGTACGTGTACTCTCTTAATACACAAACAGATGAGCAAAGGTGAGAGCAAGTAAAGCAAAATATGCGAGCTTGGTTTTTGCAATTAACATTCCGTTAGCCTAAGAGTTGAGTGAGTTGTTGTGGCTGTGCAATTACCGTTTATGTAATGTAAAGAGAGAGAGAAGCAATGCCAATAAATGACATTTGATCTGTTTTGAATGACATTGATTAAATGTGATAGGTAAATATGTATGTGCGTGTGTGTGTGTGAATTGTAATTAATGGGCTGCAATATTTATTCAATAGCAGAGACATTATGTCTCTCAGGCCACTCAAAGAGTCTGGGTTTGACTTTAATAGCCGCTGCCACTCAAATAGACGATCGTCTTCTCTTTTGGCTCATTGTCCCAACCAAATGTTGTTATTGTTGTATGCTTCTTTTTTCCATTCTATTATACTTTTTCTTTAGCTGCTGTGCATACACATCTTAAACAATAGTAGACAATTTTTCGGCCACTTGTCAAAATAATTTGCGCCTGTTAAAAGACTTGGCCAAAAGAATTTACACGTACGTTGACCAAACATTGTGTTGCTGCTGCTGCTGCTGCTGTTGCTGTTGCTTATACTACTACCTGGCGTGCAATTGTTGACTTAGTTGTTATTACCAGATGAGAATGAAAAATGTGTGAAAATTTCGTAAAGCAAATAGTTTTTTAAGAAATGCAACTAATGTTGAGGGAGCCCAAAACAGGTAGAGATCTTAAAAAAGATAGAAAAAAAACCTTGGCATCCACAAAGCTTAAGCTAAATGTGTGGATCAATGCAATAACGTGCAGCGGGATACCTTAGTTCTAGCAGACAAGTGACTACTGTACTACGTTATGCTTTGGCCAACAATCACTTGTCGCGCCACGGTAATCTCTAAAATTATCACCTGTTGGACGCAGTCGGGTTAAACAATAAATTCAGTGGAATCAATAGTTCAATAACCCAGCAATAGCAACTATTGTAACAATAGGCAACTGAGAGAATGACGAGAAATTATGGCACACACAAAAAGGATAAGCGCTGCACACAAGCGGGAACAAGTACGGGGTCGAGGTTAAGGTTGAGGTTGAAGAGAACGCTGAGCAGGCAAAACCAAAACGAATGCACAAATTGATTGCTGCTTCTGTTGTGCAGGGGCGGAGGAGTCCTCTTTTGGTATGAGTATGCGTGTAGGATGCAAGCAACAGGATACAAACACACACACACACACACACACCTATACAAGAATATACATATGTGTCTGTGGATACGGGACCCTGGGAAAAGTTAACTTTTTGATTTGAGTAAAAGGAATCACATGAAAAAGTCACACGATTCGATTGCAGACAAACGAAGGGAGAGACGAAAATTGTTGGCAGTTGGTTGGCGGATGGCAAAGGTGTTTAGAAATTGGGAACATGTTGCAAGCAAGTCGAGATTGTTATGGATGCAACAATAACAGCTGAAATGCAGCAGGTTGCATCAATAGAGAAACAGAATACAAAGGATAATAGAAAATTTCTGCAGTTGGATACTTTAATTGGGTAGGGGTAATCCCTTTGTATTGGTATGTTAAGTTATTAATGTGGTTTTTAAATACAAAACAATCTTACATAAGCTTAAGCGTATAAGTCTAGTAAGCTAAGACAAGAACCCCACTGTTAACGAAAGCACTATTGAAAAGCTATAATGCTAAATGTATGTTAACGATCAGGTTGCCAAAATTTTTGCCATAGTTGTCAAATGTCAAATGTGGGAAATTAATGAATAAGCTGAAATTAGCGTGTGATATTGAATTAGTCAATTGTAAAATTTGTTTACTAACAATTATATAAGGCGCTTATTTTTGAAAACTCAAGACTCTCTTCTAAATGGGTAAGTAACGGACTTAACCTAGAATCAAAGCTGTGATGATTTGTGTAGATTAGCATATTACATGCTCTTGAGAAAGCTCTGTTTAGTCGACGTGCTCTGGCCGTTGGCTAACCACGTGTCGCGTCTGGTTCTTTAAAATTGACTTAAGCAACACACATGCTGAATAGTAAATAGTAAATACAAAGAACGATGCGCTCTCCCTCTCTTTCTCTGGCAGCAGTTGTAGCTCTGTAGTTGGCGTCATACTCCAAGTTGTTTTTGCGCAAAAATGGCGACTTATCTGTGCCAAAAATAAGCAAAAGCAGGCAAAATACTACATATGCTCATATTTACATACACATAGCGGCAGCTTTCGGTTCCCGAGCCGAGCTGATTGGTCGGACCGCAAATTCGCGAGTGAAGAGCCGAATCGCAATTTTGCACTAAAAAGCTTCGGGAACAGTCGGCAGCATTCGCGAGCACTCGGCTGCGCCAAAGCCCAAAGCCAAGCGAAATATAAAAAGAGAGAAAGAGAGCTGTTATGTATAATACCCTGTGGACCTCACATGGGAAGTTCCAAGTCATTTGCCCATACACATTCAATCCACAGCCCATAAGATGTGTATGAGTTGTATGGTCTAGCATCGTCTACAGGGTACCTGGTAGTCCATTACTCTATGCAAGAGCGCTCTTGTTATTGTTTTCGACAATTTTTTTTGCGTTTTTTTTGCCGGCATTTTGCTCTTGAATTTTGTTTTCGCAGCATTTCAAGTTCAAGTTTAGGGACGGCGCCCGTCTGCTTTCTGCTCATTTTTGTTTTTAGCTTTTTTTTAACGGGCTTTCGGTGCGTTCTGTCGCTGAACTATTGTGGTACATAACACGCCCCGGGATTTGGCGTTGACGTAACTTGTTGATTCTTATTATTGTTATTGTTTTTGTTGTTGCTGCTAGAAAGCAAAAATTACATAAAGCTTTTGCAGAACCATGCGAAATGAAAGAAACAACGTTTTGATCCATTTACTGTTTAATAATCGTATCTGGCAACAGATCGAGCTTATATTTCTATAAGCTTTTTTTTCTAGCATTGAAAAAGACCTTCCGTATTTACATACAAATATTTCCATCACACACACACGCACACACTCGTTTTAGTTGTGGCCCTGGCACAGCAACGAAACGACGAAAACAACAAAATTAATGAAATTTGTTTTCGTTGTAAACAACAACAGAACCGCTGTCATACTTACACACACACGCATACATACAATTTTGCCAGTACACTCGAAGATTCTTCTTCTTCTGCTTTGTTATATTTTTTGCTGTAAACAAAAATTATGTAATAATTAAGTGACCCTGAAAAGTTCTACAGATAAACTATACTCTAGCGACCAAATGGCGACTCTTGTTTTTCACATTTTATATTTTGTTAGTTGCAAAATGCTTTTGATTTCGTAGAATTCGGAGAGCGTAAATCTATCGTTCTCTTCTCTCACAAAAGGGCTGCTTGATAATTCAGTGCTGCTCTCGAGCTTTCGCTCTTCCCCCCTCCACAACGTTGTTGTAATGAAAAACATAAGAATAAAAAATATGTCGATTCTCTTCCAGTACGAATTTTGTAGTCGCTTTATTCGCTTGTTTTCTTTTTTTGCCCAATTCCGTGAGTCAGATTTGTATACAGACAATACATAAGTATATGTATGTGTACATATGTATATGTATGTATATAGCATACATATTATGGGAGCTTTTACCCACCGCCTCTGTGACGCTTTACTCAGAATTTGGACACAGAAACAGAATTAGTCGGCCGCCAGGCAGACAGACAGAGAGACAGACCCCTAACTAGACCCTTTGGCCACATACATACATACATAGTTGACTCAAGGTCAGTGCACGTTGTCCACAAAGCGCGAATCTTTCAGAGAAAGAACAGGTCGAACAAACAGATGCGACTCGGTCTTACATGATACAAGAATAACAATTTTACAAAGCTTGTAAACTTTTGCCGCGCAACGAGTGTAAGCAAACAGAATATGTGATTTATTTATTCATTTTTGCATAATGGCCGAAACGTGTGCAGCTCTAGCCGCAGATTCTCGCGAGATTTTAAAAATGAAGAGAACACTATGAAAATTATCGAAAGCATTTATCGAGCAGTAGAAGTGCAAAAATGACAGTAGGACAGTGTGACACGTGGGGAAAAAATATTTTGCAAAAACAAATACAATTGTGCAAGTGAAAAGAAATATCAGGAAAACAAGAAAACATACATCTATATATATAGAACGCATACGGCAGCGGAACAAGGTATGAAATATTCGTGTAAGTATTCAAAAGTTATTCAATTTGGTAAAATTTCTTCCCCTTATGTGTGTGCAAGCCGCACAAATTCACATTGTGCTTGACTTGAGAATGTTCGTCGTTCACAAAATTTAAATTGCTAAAAATAAACAGTGGGAATGTAGTAAATGTGCGTGTTTTCGTCGTTTTTGGTGAAAATAAAACATGGAAAAACGCACCCCATGCGCCGCTCCATGGCCGTTTCCTCTAGAGCAACCTAAAAGTTGCTGTACTTTTGAGGAGGTTTCATTTCCAGACGTTTTTCCACATGTGCAGCAAACTGCAACAGCAACGGCAACTGCAACTGCAACACTCGAGTGGCGTTGGCGGCACAAATGGCATTGCCAAGGGGCAGGGGAAAATTATACATAAACATTTGTCTATACGTACGTATATACATATGGAAAACGCAATGGCAATAAGAGAGTTTGCCGGCGTGGGCTCTATTTTTAGAAAGCGCATGTGTATTTGTATTTCTGTTTGTGTTTGTGCTTGTGTGTGAATGCAGGCGAAATTAACGCGTTCATTACAAAATGGCCGACGAGTGCAAAGCCAAAGTTGCTGGCGCAGTCGCAGTTGCAGTTGCAACAGTCCCTCACTCGCTGTCGCTCCCACTCTTACTCTCTCTTTCTCTCTTTTCCATTCCACTCTCTGTCCGCGTGTTTGCTTTCGCCTAATTTTTCGTACGTTTTTTATACAATTCCCGTCAAATGTTGCCTTTTGCTATCTCTCCACAAGTATCTGTATCTATATATGCTATCTATCAATGTGTGCGTGTGTGTGTGTGTGTGTATGCGCTCGCTTCTCGCTGCGTTGCAAAAGTGCAATGACCCATGCGTAACGCGAATGAGCCCCCGCACCCCGTTCCCCTTTCCCTTTACACCGTCCACCGATCCCTTCAGCCATGCACCGGCCCTGCCCTCGACGCCAACACGACGACGTCGCTGGCTTCGTCGGCGTCATCTCAGCTACACTCAGCGAAAACATATGTATATAGTGAAATGTTCAAGTTTGAATTTACTCAAAGTCATGCAATGTTTGAAACGGCATGTGTGAGGCTTTTCTCTAAGTGTACAATTCAGCTCTATGCTTTTATGCCTACGTGCTGTGCTGCTTTCCATACTCTTACACAAACACACACACAGTCTTGCAGTTGCAGCAAAATGACGCGCGCGATACATTTTCAAACATTTTCCATTCCTCTGCTTTTCGTGATGTTGTTAAACACACACTCACTCACTCACACACACACGCACACTCATGTCGTTTTTCTAGTTTTGTTGCATTTTTTTATTAATTTTGTACGTTTGCAGCAGTTTTTGTTTGTTTTTTGGCTGTTGCTCTACACATACACACACACACACACACACACAGATACTGATATACACATATAAATAAATATTTGTTAGATATTTGGTATTTTTGCCCTTCCGTCAGTTGAGTTTTTGTGTAAACATTTGTCACACAACTAAACAGCGGAAGGGGCAAATGAAGTAGTTTGATATGCACATATGAATTGATATACATGTATGTACATTAGTATGTGTGAAGTTTTCAGAAAATATATATTATTAATAATGCAGGCAAAAAGCAAAAGTTACTTTGTAATAGAGAAGTTTGTCTCTAAAATACCAAAACCCGTTTCAATTGATGCGATATCTTTTTCTTTTATGTATTTCGCTCTCAAATATTGTATCTAAATGCAAATGAGGTTGCATGCTGAGTTTTCATTTTCGCATCCATTAGCACCGAGTTGCAGAAGATATTGTCGAGTGGCTAAAGAAGAAAACACATTTTATGGCCAACAGAGAGGCACAGGTTGCGGGCCGGAACGAAAACGTCGGTAACCTGTGCACTGCAGGTCGTCCATTGTCCTGGCGAGGCGGCAGCTTCTGTTTCTTTGAGTTTTAGAAAGGATATGGTCAACTCGAGCCTGAGTAAACAGAGTTCATTTGTCGGAACTGAGCGCTAATTGCCATTGTATATAAAGAATATTTAAGAAACATTGCGAACATGTCGCTGCAACTTCAAAGATCTTGCCACAAGCGTAGACACTTGAGTGCTACTCGGACAGACTCAGTTGAGCTCTGGACCACCGTTGTTGTCAATTCTCCCTCTCTTTCGCTCTTAGTTTCTCCCACACAGGTAGACAACAGAAAGGGGCAAGAAAAGGGTTGAGATTCGAAAGATTTCCCTTTTTCATTTTGCATACTTCTTGACAAATGGATATTATTTATTTTATGCATAGTTATTGCCTGAACTCACAGACATTTAGACATTGATTGAACTAACGTCAGGGCCTAATGACAACGATGATGATGGTAATGAAGATAACATGCAAAAAAACACAGACAGGCAATATATTTTTTGCATAGTTCTTGGAAACATTGTTCAGTTTCAATACCTTTTGGTCAATGGTAATGATCCAGAGCGGAGCAGGATAAAAAGGGTTACACATGGTCGTATACGGTTTCCCGTGAACAATTTTCGCACTTTTTCGCAAAAACTGCGCCTCATAAAACCATAAAAGCGAAACCCTTTACTTTAAGGGAACATATTTTTAGTTTCTTAGTACGATTTTGCCATGTGCTGAGCACAAAGAAAATCCCAAGCTGATAAAAACTTATCGCGAAAATGTGTTCAAATATTTTTCCAAGCCAAAATCAACGAGAGATAATCACAAATGTGTAGTCTCAAGTGAATTGCACTTTGATAATTGCAAATTGAAGTTTGTTTTGTGTTTGTGTGGAAAGTTTAAGACATCGCCAAGATCAATTATTGATTGTCCATTCGGAATGGGATTAAATATAAATGCAATTGCAATTTCTATACCTGCTGCTCATTAGAAGTATTTACTGCTACAGCTTCATTGACCGCACAAGGTTGTGTGGATTATGTGCGGATTTGCACTGGCTAATCTCACATAATGAGCGGTCACAAAGCCGTGGCTCTTATAACTTCATCATCGAGTCAAGAAGTCAGCAAAGTCAATAGAGAGAGAAGAAGATTATCCATTTAAGATAATTCTACAAGTTGATTGACTAGCAACAACCAAGCAGAAATCCTACGAAACCCATGTGGCCTGGCCGCAAATCCATTTGTACAGTTTCCGGACACCGAATCGCCAGCTCTTATCGGACTCAACAAACACATGAAGAAAAAAAGAAAAAAACAAACGAAAAAAGAAAATAATTATAATGAAATGGAAAACTGCAATGCAAGAAATACCAAAACTGAAACTTTCTAAGCAAGTAAAGCACTGATAAGATTAAAGAAACCCCCCCTCCTCTTCTAGCACATTCGAGCTCAACTAACTCATAAACATTATGTTATGTTTATGGTGCAAGTTGGCTTTTCTTACCCTATCTGCGAGTTCTTTAAATCATTAAATAATCGGCATAAGAAAAAAGTGTATTGTTATATTCGGTTTCGATCGTTTTTTCTTTTTTTTTTTGTCTACTGTTTGCTTGTCGTTTTATCAGCGGGCAGCAGCTGGGGGAGTTGAATGCACTTGCGAACTAGTTTTGTTTAGGCCCTTAGACTTAACCTCTAGTTAAACAGACATATTTGTATTTGATATGATTTCAAAAGACTGCCAATAATAAAAATGATGTGGAAAAATCTATATACATATATGTATGCAGTCGAAATGTTTTTGTAAATGCGGTTGACCTTAATTTCCCCGGCATGATTAATGAATCAACTAACAAGTAACAAAAAATATCGACCACAAGGAGGCGGGGCAATAGAAATTAATGATGCAGCAAAATAAAAAAAAAACATGCAACAACAATAGTTGCAGGTACAGCATTCTGGCCATAATTATGCAGCAATTGAAATAATTTAGCTAAATGTGCAACAAATGCTGCTAAAACAAAATCAAACTGTTGCCACATGGTACCCAAATGAGTGCAAGCGAGAGAACAACAGTTGCACATGCGCTGCAACTCTGCGACTGTTGCGGATGCTGTGTGTGTGTTTGTGTGTGTGAGCGAGGAGGCCAGTGATTCGCGGTTCGTTGAAACTGCTACACACACACTTACACACACACACACACACACACACATGCAAACATGCAGTTGTGCATTTAATAATTAATATCAATTCAAGTCAAATAAAATTTACCATTTGTGACGTCATTGCACATTAAACCTTAAGAGGATTTTATATTTTTTTTGCCGCTTTCGACCGTTACAGCAGACAGATGAGAAGAAAAAAAAGTGCAGGCCAAGGCCACATAATAATTTGCATATTCTTAAAGACCCAAGGCGATGCAATCAAAGTCTAACCCATATGCAAATTACAAGCGAACCTTTAACGTACATAGAAATAAAAATCAAATTGCATTCAATGCCTATTGCATATTATTGACTATTGAAGGTCGCTGCATCTTAAGGGACAATCAAATTTGCATAACTTGAGCGAAATGCCAATAAATTGTCCTCTTACCCTGTTCTGGGATGCTTCATTTCATTTTACCTACTAAACGTTTTATGCTCTTAACAGTTTGGCATTCATTGCTTTTATGATTAGCAATGCTTTGCGTATTTAAAATTTACATCAAACCCAAAACTGATCATGGAGAAGAAATAAGTAAGTAAGGTAAAGGGGTTTCTCATTCGCTCAACTAGTTTTTCTTTCTGTTTGTCAGTTTTGAGAGCAAACACACATACTATCATATAACCTGCAGTCAGTTGGGCAACTTGAGCAGTTAAGCCACAAAAAAGAAAGACAAAAAAAAAAAACGAAAAAATGCAGCGGCCGCACTTTTTTTTGTTAAATCTATCTTCAACATACGCCAAAAAGAGCGCACAAACACACACACACAAACACACACACAGGTTCCTCTCTTGGGTGCTATTGGCAGCAGCAGCGGCCGCCATATGCACATACTCACCCACACAGGCACAACAGGCATATAGCGCAGCGCAAAAAACAACACACACACACTCGCACACAGATGCAGACTGCAATGCAGAGAGACGGCAGCGTCGACTGCGGCGTTTGCAGCAGAAAAGAGCGAGACAAAACGAGGGTTGCCTGCGCTCTGAGCTCGTAGCACAGTTTTGTGGCTTTTCCTTTGCAATATGTATGTGTATATTGCTGTTGTTGTTGTTCTTGCTATTGCTGTTTTGAGCACTTCCCCTGCGAGCGACTCTGTGTGCGTGTGTATGTGAGAGATTGAAAATGTGCGCGCTGTCTCGCTCGGGAAATTTTGTTTTCAATGACTTGCTGCACACGAGCGCCGTGGCAGTTTTATTCAAGTTTGAGCGCTCGAATCTGCAACAACGTGCCACGCAAAATTACAAAAAAACACATACAAAATAAATAAAAATAAAAAAATAGAAAAACGCAAATTCGTACGTGTCGCAGTTTCTTGGGCACTCCAACAAACTACATCAAAATAATAAATAATTACAACTAATTTAGGAATTATAAACAAAAAAAATTTGGATTAACTGCAAGCAGCATTTCGGTTTCTTAGTTGATTTCTTGTGTGATGGTGTGATTCGTGGTTGATTATTGCAAAATTGTTAACTAGAAACTTGTAAAATAGTTTGCCAAATGTGACAAAAAAAAACAAAAACAAAAGAGAACTCAAATCGAATACAAACACAACGAAATAATCCAAACAAGTTGAAGACAAAAGCAAAAAGTGGCCATAAACAATATATAAAGTGCCATTTTGTAAACTATTTAAAAGCTACAACATTGGCCTGCAATTGCGGCATTTGACATATTTTGTGGTAAGAATTCAATATAATATTGTTTTTTTGTTGTTAAGTAAAACACTTTTTCTAACCAATTACGATTGATAGGCTTTAAATTTCGCAATTTAATTTTGGGATACGTTTAAGCGATTACAAATACACAAGCCAAAAAAAAAACATAAACAACTACAAAAGGGCACTAAAATACAAAAAAAAAAACTGGAATATCCAATAACCGGTTTCCAAGTGCATTCGTTTCAATGACATTTGCTTATCATATTCACTTTAGGCGCAATTCAAACAAAATGGCGCCCGCTGTTAACGTGCTGTTAGAAAAGCTCGCGATCGCAAAGCTTTTTAGCTTTGTTTGATGTTTTGTTGTTTTTTTTTTTTTTGGCAATCGCAGCGTATACGCAACGTATAAGAGTTTTAAGTCTCGTGGTTCGAGGCGTTGATGCGATTCCATTATGATCCCATTAAACGCTTACGCAGCCAACAATCAATTCAGCCAGCTAGCTAGCTACCTGCTCCCTATCCGATTGTTGCGCAATTGTCAGCTAAGGATCTGTGCTGTGAGATCGTTCGTTGCATTCGTTTTTGTTCGCTCGGCAGGTTGCTCGTTTTTGCCCATTATCCGCTTTTGGGCAGACAATAAACCGAGCACAATGGACAAATGTCTTGCGCATTTTCCACACTTGAACCGTATACAATGCAGGTCGTTTGTTTTCCTATCTTCTCCTTCATTCTCTGAACCTTTTGTCTCTTTGACATTTCCCTGTGTTGTTCGTTTGCCATTATACTGGCAATTTTGTTGTTGTTGTTGGTTTCGTTTGTTAACTGCGACGCATTGCGATCGTCTTCGTATTGGGATGAAAGTAGTTTCAGTCGTGGCTTACCTGTTGGTAACTGAAGATTCGTCGAACTCGACTCGCTTATTGGCAGCCTTGCAACGCCTACGAACAATGCCACATGGCGACGAAGCATGTCCAACATATGCTGCATATGTATATGGTCATCGTCGTCATAGGACCAACATATGGTGACCACTTGAGCAAAAAAAATTATATATTTTAACGAGTTTCGAAATGAAATTCGAGCAATCGAGCATTCGAGCTGGGGTTACGGGTAGAACTACTTACAACCACTACGAATGCGACTAAAACAGACACACGCACCCTTGTGCTTAGCAAATTGTGGAAACAGGAAAAACGAGCCAAGAATATGGAATACCAAAAAATAAAAATGAATGAAAACTCGGAAAACGCAAATTATTGCAAGTTTTTCAGTTTCGTTTTTATTGTGTGCTTGCTTCGTTTTCTCTGTATGCGTGCTCAAGTGTGTGTGTCTGTGTGTGTGTGTGTGTGTGTTGCTTTCCATTTTCCAGTCAGTAAGAATATAAAAAAAATATATATATGTATGCAAAGTAAAACGCGCGAAAAGCAGCCGGAAAAATACGCGCACACGTTTTTTCGAGGGATGTTTGCATATTTTTCCCCCATTTTTTTTTTATCCGCGTATTTCTGTCACCCTCCCACTACCGCCTTGCCCTTGCCCTGGCCCGTTTCTCTTTAGAAGCACATCTACTTTCCTGTAATATTTTGTCCCATTCTCCAATTGGCAAAACGCGCTTTCACTTTTTATGCCGCATAAAACTTGGCCAGGGTGGCGATGGGCATAAATTTAAAAAAAAAACCAAGATTTTCCGCCAAAAACCAACGCAGAAAAAAAACAAACTTCTGCAATGAAACAACACAAAAAAATGGTAGGAGGGGGAATAAGGAGGTCGAATGGTGGCTGGAGCCAGAGTGTAACCATCCCCTACCGGGAAAAAAGTAATACACAATATATATTTTTTGCACACCTGCCTCTGTGTGCGTGCGTGTGTGTGTGCATGTGTGTGTGTGGGAGCAGAGGAAATTTCTGCAAAATGCCTGCTAGTCTAAAACAAACTCATTTACTCTATTTTTTTTTAATTCCATTTCCATTTGTATGCCAATTTTTATTGAATAAAGCAACCCATGCGAAAAATAAAGATCTGTCTATTTTTTTTTTGTTTTTTGGCATTTTCAAAAAACCAGTCTCTGCAAATGTTTGCAAAAAATATAAATAACAAAAAACTAAATTTCTTTTAATTGTTTAATGTTAAAATAATTTCAACTTTTGTGTTTACTTATCAGGCATCTGGTGAATTGTAAGCCTTAAACTGGCGCTCAAGGTCCGAAAGCATCTTACCTCGTATTCGCCCACGCTGCTGAGCGCCGCGTTTACAAGCTTGAACAGCGCATATCACAGCAGCAGCGACACAGCACCGGACGACGAGCCGGAGCCAGAGCAGCTCAGCTCAATAGTTGGAGCAGCAGCGGCAGCAGCAGCGGCTGGACATCATCATCGTCAACGACATCGCGACAGGGAGAGGGAGCGAGAGAGGGAGAGAGATAACAGATTGGGCTCCGAGATGGGTGGCCCGACGCCAGTGGCAGGAAGCGGCGAGGGGCAAACGTATTGCTTGCGCTGGAACAATCATCAAACGAATCTAGTGCAAATTCTACACACACTGCACGAGATGGGCAGCTATGTGGATTGCACCCTGGTCGTCGATGATGAACAGTTCAAGGCACATCGCGTTGTGCTTGCGGCAAATTCACCCTATTTCCAGGCCATATTGCAGGATGTGTCGCAGGATCAGTGCTGCATCATACTGCCGGGTGTCAAAGGCTTCGAAATCGCTGCTCTATTGCAATACATGTACACGGGCGAGACGACGGTGACCAAGAGTCAGGAGTCGGAAATTCTGCGTACTGCCAAGGAGCTGCAGGTAAAGGGACTCTACGACAACATTATGAAGATCAATAATGAGAAATCAAATCGGGCAACAAGTGAGGAACGCACACAGAATCCCCACCACCCACACCCACACCATCACCATCAGCAGCAGCCGCAGCAGCAGCAGCAGCACCACCATCATCAACAGCACCACCATCATCACAGTGCACCCACCTCGAGCAGCTCGAGCAAGCCACCGAATGGTACTGGAAATGATGGCGCCTATCATCATCATCATCATCATCATAGCAGTCATCATCATTCCTCTTCAGTGATCTCAACCTCGACACACATCTCGCCCAGTGCCGCCATATCGAGCAGCTGCTCGCCACCGCCGCCACCCTTCAGCTCCACCTCCTCCTCCTCGTATCAGACGCCTTACTCGAACTTTCCCACATCCGCGGCCAGTGTGTCCAGTGGTGTTGTGCCCATCAATATAAATGCACACATCTCCGCTGGCGAAGCACCACTCACGCCCACCCACTCCACACCTCATTCGGCTGCTGCTGGCGAAGCAGCTAACCAGTGGCCCCTTTCCCCCTCGGCTGCAGCTGCAGCGGCCATGCTTAATTCGGTGTACGAGTCGGCGGCCGATATGAATCCGTTAAAGCGCAAGAAGCTATCGGCCATCTCGAGCATGTTGCTCAACTCGACACGCGACACTCCCATACTGCGCAATGTGCTCGCCCAGGCCAATCCGCCGGACTCGTCGCAGCCCAGTCCTTTGATGCTGCCCGGTGTAAAGAACTCCGCGGAGAAGACAACACCCACATCACATTCGCATCAACATCCTAATCAGCATTCACTGGGAGGAAGTGGAAGCGTTACTGGCGCTGGTAGCCACAGTTTCAATGGCTCCGACTATGGTGGCGATAAGGAGCCGCTTTCTCCGCACACAGATCGTTCGTTTGACGAGGAAACGGGCGGTCCCGGTGGCAAGAAGCCCGAGTGGAAGCGCTACAAGCAGTACACACGAGCGGACATGATGTGTGCCATCCAGTGCGTCCGCGAGGGAATGAGTGCCCTCCAGGCCAGCCGCAAGTTTGGCCTACCCAGTCGTACACTCTACGATAAGGTACGGAAGCTAAATATAACCACCGGACGCGGCACACATCGCACACCCAAACGCAGTCCACCTGGTGGCGTCGAATCCTCTGCTGCGTTTCCCTATTCCGCTGCCGCTGCGGCAGCCGCAGCTGCGGCGCACAACTATGGCCATGGCCAAACGGAGTTAGAACGCGAGCCAAAGGAGCATGGCTCACTCCATGGCTCCAATGCTGGCCATTCCACGCATCATCATGGCATGCCACCAACCATTCCACATTCAGCTGCTGCACTCCTGGATCATGCGTTCTTGCAGCAGGATATTGCCGGCAGAGAGGCGTTGCATGCCATGGCCTTGGCGGCGGCTGCACATGCTGCGGCGAATCGCATGTCTAACAGTCCACCCGGCTCCAATGGTCATGCGGCTCGATCCCCCAGCCACTATGGTGAACACGAGTCGCTGGAAAAGCACGAGCTAGAGCATGAACACGAACACGAACACAAACATGAACTCGAACATGAGCGAATCATAAAGCGTGAAGCTGTTGAGGAGGAGCGTGATGCCGATGTCGATGCCGATGATGAGGATGATCATGATCAGGTGGAGGATCTGTCGCTGGCTGGTCGCAAGGAGCGACCCGAATCACCATACTCACCACCGCCGCCACGTGCCGCCTCGCCCATGGAGAGCGCCAGTGTAATTATGCACTCGGCCTCAACCAATGGAGGCAAGGAGCTTGAGGAACAGACCGATCATGAGATGGTAGATTACAGGAATGTTGCTTCACCATCACTCACCCTAAAGCGGGAGGCTCAGGCGCACACCGACTGATTGATGCTTACAATGGCCTGGCAGTATGCAAACGATAGCCACGATTCCATCTACTAGGCCCCATCGATCAATCCCAATCGTATATATCAATTCTGGTTTGGCCGTACAACGTGCAAATACTTTTTTGTTTTTTTCTCATTTTGATCATTATCATCATCATCAACAACATCGATCGGATCCAAGCATTTGGCAAATATCGATAAGCGGTAGTGAAGCTTTAACCATATATCCCATTAACAGGGATTACCCTCCCAATCACAGAGAAACCTTAATGCAAGCAGGGCAATCCATGGGGCATCCTGTTAATTCAAGTTGCAGCACCTTAAATACAAATTCAATACACATATTTTTATTGTTGTCAGCATCACTTTGTGCCTAAAAGAAGATAGAATTATTCACATATACTATGTAGGATTAGATAAGGATTAGATTTAGGGACACCCACACAAACACACACACACACACACATACTATACATAAATGGAGGCAATTTAGAAAAGCATATGTAAACTATACACTTAGATAAGACTGAAGGATATATAGATTAAATGGGCGTGGCAGAGCAAAAGAGGCTCAATACACATACATACAGACATACACATACATATACATGTGTATCTAGCAGATAGGCAAACGCATTTCAAAGCGGAATCAACGACAACAAACAAAAGCTAAGCAAAAAAACCAAGTTAGCAATACTTTGTACAACTATCTTTAAATGCCAGTGATTTGTTTTAAAACTAGTTTAGCTTTAGTTACACAACAGCTCCTTAGTTAATGATATCAAATAAATATATGTGTTTGAGCTAAATTTTATCTATTGAAAACATTATGCTATAAAAACCGAACTACCTCAAATGGCTCAATAATCAAATGATATATCATTTAGGTTTTTTTTTATGTTTTGTTTATACATATATCATAAACGTTATTGAAAATTGTCCTGGGTTGAATTTTATAAGACTGACACCGACTCATTTCACACACACACACGCACATATTACATTTCGAAAAACAAAAAATGTATTTAGGTAACCCAAACATAACAAAAAAATAAATGCGTACAAAAATGAATTAGTTTTAAGCTTTGAATTGAATAGCAATTTTAGCATTTTAGTATTAAGTGCAAAAAAAAACACAAAAATCATGCAAAAATCAAACAAACAAATGCGCTGGGGGCAATGCAATAGGCTCTATATAAGGAAATCTAGTACATAAACATACATACATATATGTATGTTATAGTCTTAATTTAACACATAAATATAGAAATATCTATTAGCGTTAATTCATTATTGTTAAAACTATGCGAAACTGAAACTGTACATTAAATAATATAAACATTGGACAATTAATTAATTAAATGCAAATCAATTATTTGTGCCGTTATTAAATTTAGTGTTAATTTAACAAATTTTTGATTGTATCGCAACTCAAAATGAATTAAACTAGGCAACATTTTCGGTATGTAATGCAAAATAAAATGACTGAAGATAAATGTATATGAATAATAATTAAACTGGTATTTTGAATTTCTCTAATTAATCAAGATATTATGTTCAATGTGATAAAATAGTTTTTATTCGACGTTACATACATATGTATATGCTTAACACATACATACATACAACATTTTTCAAGTCATACGTTTGACTACTGACATCCTACACAATTTGGAGGATTACGATTATCGAACTCGCAGATGCCAATTGCAAAACGAAACGGTTTATGATTAGGCAAATGCATGGGCCGATTTGATATCCATGGCCTGTGAGGTAAATTGAGTGTGCGCACCGAATACTGCTGCTGCACTTTTGGAGGCTCTTTAGTAGGTACGGGATTGGAAATGGAAAGCGCGTGCTCTATGTGGATAAGCGGCGGTTCGTCATTGGGACTGTGCCGTTCGTGCTCACAGTGGGCCAGTAGCTTTGCCTCGCTGAGAAACTCTAAACGGCAATAATTGCAGTGATAATTAATACCACTGCTGTGCAGCACCTGATGACGATCCAATTGATGCTGGAATTCAAACTCATCGTGACACTTGTGGCATATGTAGACGCCACGATTTTGCCGATGCAGATGATAGTCCAGAAAGACCCTTGAAATTCAAATGTTTAGTAAAGGTTTTACTACTCATAGAGACCAAAATCTTACTTGCTGGTAAAGACATCACCACATTTATGGCAGTAGAACCAGCTCATTTTCCAATGATCCATATAATCGTGTTTCATTAGATCCACTAGCGTGTTTGTCTGATAGCAACAGTTGGGCGCAAAGCAAGAGAATGCCTTTAGTTGAACTTGCGTTTTCAACAAATCCAGCAAATAGAGATCTGTTGGGGTAAATCACTAATTAATCAGAGAGCATGATAGCCTCAGAGACTTTCCATACCGTACTCCTTGTCTGTGGTTATATGCGACTCCTCTAGCACATAATCATCGTACATCATGGAAAGATTAAGCGCACTATTGCTATTGCTCCGGCTATGATTCACAATCCAATCGCCGGTAAAGTTCATGCGCCTTGTGTACATTGTGTCTGCCACTGAGATTGCATCGTCATTTCCATCGAGCTGCTCATTCTCGGCCTCTTCATCGCTGCTCAGCTCACCGTTATTCCAAGCCAGAGAGCAAGCGCGTGAGCGAGAGCGCGTCGATCTAGCCTGGGCAGCATGTACTTCTTCTTCATCTTCTTCCGCTTGCAAAGCCTGGAAAGTAAGAAGTTGAATAGTATTTTGAGCAGTGGGGTAAAAGGCAACACTTACCTCCTGTTTAGCACTGCATATGGTGTGATGGAGCTCCCATTCATACTTGGTGCCGAATTTAGCCTCACATAGGCTGCAACGATGCTGATTTTGGTGTGTAATGCGCTGATGTTGACGCATGGCAACAACCCCAGCGAACTCTTTGTCACAGTAATTGCATTGAAAGGTACGGGAGCGTCGCGCCATTTGCATTTGCGGTAGTGCCTGATCCTCGTTGTCGTTGTCGTCGACGTTGTCATCGTTGCCGGCTTCGTTTAGGACGCGGCATCTAGGTACGCGTTGTGTGCGATGACGATTACACCGGCGCATATGAAGCGTGTAGAGATCCTTGCGAAAGTAGGCTCGTTCACAGTACTGACAGATCAACCTCGTGCGCCACTTCCAGCCGTCTAAGGCGTTCCCACTGTTATTGCGCTGTCCTCCCGACTCTGTGGCTGTGGGCGATTCTGGTGGTTGAGCGGAATAAGCTTGCAACACAGAGCACGATGAATTTGAAGCTGTTGTAGTTGGTGATTCAGTTCTTGCGCCAGCAATTTCTTCTTGCGCCAATGAAGCACCCGTTGTGGACACCTCTGCATCAGCTATGGGGGGACTTATTTGTCTCTCTGGCATGTTTGCTGTGTTTTCAGACGCTGTCGCAATTGGCTTGCCAGTACCGGCCAAACGTTGCAGACGCTGCATCAGCGAGCGTGTCACTTCAGAGTGCATATTCAACTTGCAGACACACTCTACGCAAATAGCTTGAAGTGTGGTCTTTATAATGTCCGGCTGAAATTGCAGTTCAATAGATGTAGCTGAAGGTGAGCATTGAATAATTATATGTTCATACCGGTAACTTCCAGTCTCTGTTGAGACGTCGCTGCATAACCGCGTTTGCACTTAGGTCTAATAATGCAGAGGACACGGTTTTGGAGTTGCTGCAAATGGAGCACGCATCGAGATTGCCATCTGATGTATCGGGCTTGCTGCTTGATTCCGGCTCCGGGGCATCCTGCATCCTTGTGTTGAGCGGTTTGCAGTTGTTTAGTTGTTGAGTAGTTGTTAAAATATTATTCTACATGTGTGCAGTGTACACCAGTTATGCTAAGCGAGCAGAGTTGCCATATAGTTTATGAATTTGTTTATCTTTCATTTTTCATTTCAACTTGTTGACTGAAAAATCTACCTTTTAGACCACTTTAAAAATCTATATGCATTATTTGTTCTTGGAATGCCTAAGCTGTGTATTATTACTATTAAATATAACAAATGTATCGGTAATTCTCTTCTTTTTTGGCACTTTGCAGCACTTTACCTAATTCGATAGGTACATAACATCCCTGTCACACAAACGCATAGATATGAAGTCTTTGGATGTGCATTTATTTTCAATAATTTAATAACAATGGAAATTATATCTGTGGCTAATCTCTACTTACGTCAATTAGGCGACCAACGTCCAGGTATTTCGGGATCAAACCCGACAATATTCAAAAATGGCGGACCGGATCCCAAATCACTTGTTGAAATTTCTGGCCGACGAAATAGCGGCAAAACACTTCTTCTCATGCAGCTTGTAGCGCGCTGCCTTTCACGGTGTGATGTGATATTAATCGATATCAACCAGAAGATCGATATGCAGATACTTGGACGACTTGTCAAGGATGTTGTTGAAAAAGAAAACCCAAGTGCAACGCCCGCCAAATTGGAAGAGATTTTCGAAAAGCGTTTGCAGTCGCTGGAAATTATAAATTGCTTTTCATCCCAGGAAGCACGGATGGCACTTGAAGCTCTAGATAATCACATATTGCTTGACAATGAAAGGGTCAGTTTAGTTGCTGTGGACGGACTCTGCGAATTTTATTGGTTTGATTTGCCGCCAAACGTGCGTATGCGCAAATACACATACTATATGAAATGGCTGGAAATGATAAATAAAATTTCCAAGAAATTTTATGTGTGCTGTATGTACACTGTGGATTCTAGCTATCTTAAAAATCTATTTGCAACCAGCAAAAGCATAACGATTGACCACAAGTTGCATTTAAACTTTAATACAAGAGGCACACGAACATTGAATAACCAAATTTTTACTATCAACGAAAACGAAATGGTATTCAGATAGTATAAGTAATAACTTTTTATTCTGTGTTGAAGGCTTTATAAGCTGCTAATGCTCTCTTAAAATTTTATGTAAGTTTCCTTTTTAGATTAAATATTTGATATTCTATCTAAATAAACACATACATACAATACATTTGTATTCTGTTCAACGCGCCTTTTAAAGTAAAGTCAGTGCTTTGAGAAAATATCGATATATTATATCTTCAGTGTCACACTACAATTCGATTGTGCCAGCCTATCGAAATTTTTACTATTCGTTGTCATCTCTGGTTTTTCTGCTCGACGCGACGAAAAAACGTGCTGCATTTTTCAAGTATCCCAACTTTATTTAAAAAAATTAGAAAAACCGTAATAATGGGCGTACAAGTTGTTCCAATAACCCCCGGCGATGGTAAGTTAATAGAGCATTTATATTTCTTAGTTTCTTTTTACATGATTTAACTTGATATTTGCGGCTCTTTGATAATGTGGAATGACTTATTTCGTTCTCAATATGCACATGTATAGCTATCTCATTCTTGCACGCATTTCTGTATTACAGGTAGCACCTTTCCCAAAAATGGCCAGAAAGTTTCGGTGCACTACACAGGCACTTTAGACGATGGTACAAAGGTGTGTATACAATTGAATATGAAAATGCAGCAGTAAACTAAAATTATATTCATTTGCAACTGTAGTTTGATTCATCTCGGGACCGCAACAAGCCGTTCAAGTTTACCATTGGCAAGGGCGAGGTGATCCGTGGTTGGGATGAGGGCGTTGCTCAACTGAGCGTTGGCCAACGCGCCAAGCTGATCTGTTCGCCCGATTATGCCTACGGTAGCCGTGGTCATCCTGGTGTCATTCCCCCCAACTCCACCCTGACTTTCGACGTCGAGTTGCTCAAGGTCGAATAAATCTGACGCGTGTGCAGCAAAAATGCCGAAGCGCAGCTGTGTGTGTATACGTTTTCTCCTCTAAACAAATGCACACACACTTTCCCAAAATATACACATATTTAAACCTGATGCGCTCCGGCAGCGGCAACAGTGGAGAACCAGAACAAGAACAATCCAACAGCATTTGAATTCTATTCAAACAATTGAAATTAGACATAATTACGAACACACAGATTATTGAAAAGGCAAACGCATTATAACTACGCAATACAAATAAACATTTATTCAAGTAAAACTCTTATCGTAATTAATTTTCGTTTTTATGCACACCTTTTGATTATTCCTTGGTGCAGACAAGATCCATTATTTGGTTTATTATACCATAGCGTGCCATCTCGTATTTCTGTGTATGCTTAACCCAGTGAATGCGGACCTGTTTCCAGTGTGTCATATTTTCTTCAAGGAGCTGCTCCTTGCTGGCTCCTTGAAGGTCGTCGCTTTTAGAGCTGTAAGGCAGACGATTGGGAATGGGTGACATATCTGTTTCACGTGGCTTGGGCATTTGTTTCACGACTTTCAGTTCGCCGCTACGCAGTTTTGCCAGAATCTCTTCGCCTTCATCCTCGCGTTTGACTATGGGAATGGAGCCGTCTGTATTGTAAATGGCCACGTTTGGGTTGCGCGGCTGGTTGGCCATCCAGGCTCGGCATATGGGATAGAGCGGTGTCTTATCTTCGTACTTGGACAGGTCTAAGCTTCGTTCAAACAAACGCATTACATAGGATTCACTGTGCGCTTTTGTTGCAATATTGTCGCCCTTTTTGTACAGCGAGCGCTTGGCTTTGGTGCGCCCAGGGCCTAGGAGTTGAGAACCAGCAGCTGGCTTGTTGCGACCGGATTGGATACCAGTCGATGCGTGTGCAGAGGAGGAATTCATATTTTGTTCTGCCTGAAGCTTTGCGTGTAATTGGACGCGCTGTTGTTGCTTTTGCAGAAGAAGCTTCTTGGAAGGGCGTCCGCGGATGGGCATCTCGGATTCGATGTCGTCGTCCATTTCAAGCATTGGCAGCGGGGGCTCTGCATCTTCTTTTGAATCTGATTTGCGTGAATCACGACGGCGCAGCGGCGCTAGTCCACCAGCTCCTCGTTGCGATTTCTTTGGAGTCAATTTCATGCCTATACGTTGTTTTTTTCTTCCAAATTTGTAATTTTCAAATGCAATTAAAGTGAATGTCAAAAGCGTTAGTGATGGACTTTTGCAACAAAACAGAGGTATCGATAGACCACCACTTATTGTCTTACAGAGCTGTTAAAATTACAGTGATTATTATGCACTCTTTCGGTGGGAGGAACAGCAATATCTGTTGAGAGTTGCTTTTTATTCACGGGACGGAGCGGTTGTCAAATGTGGAGTGCACGCAGCTTTGGTGTTAATAAGAAATACATAAATTTGAATGCAAACCAGAACATGAATCTAAAATAAATACAATAAAACAGTATACTGCAAGTGACTTGAAAGTGCAATCTTAAAATTTTTTGCTATTAGTGAAGTACCAGTGCAGTTACATAAATTTACAGAAAAAAAAACTGTAACTTCCCATATACAGTAAGTGTGCATTATTGCATTTTTTTCCTTTCGTTAGTTTTATCAGTTTGTCAGTCTGCCTGCTATTTGCGTATGTGTGTACCTTGTTGAGTCGTTGCATTTTGCGTCTTTTACTCTCTTGTTGTGTTGTTTTGTTATTTTCTCGCTCTCTCCCACTCTCATGCACCACGCACTCACCCATACATACAGTTAAACTGATGACTCTCCCCACCTTCGTTTATTACTGCGTCGTTGTTTTCGTTCGTGCTTTTAATTCTCTTTCCCACATGTTCCCAAATTCACTTTTTCCATGCTATTTATAGTGCCGATTTACTGTTACAATGACTTCAGCAGCATCACTCCAGCCAGTATCAGAAAATCTAGCCATTTGTGACAAAATACGGCGCTCAGTGAGTGAATCGGGCATCGACGGTTTGTTGACAATCGTTGGCATATTTCCTACTCGACTCTGTTTCGGAAAGTCTTAGAAAGCGTAAACACCTACATACATACATAAACATATTCATATATAAGTGAGAGTGCTATTATCAGCGCCGCACAACAGTAAATTCGGGTGTTTTAATGTGTCAATAGCAGAAACGCCTGTTCCAATCAGACGCCCGTCCAACCGTTTAATCCAGCTAACTAGCCGAACAGCTGAGAATATCGTGTCTTAGTGTCTTGCAAGTTCGCTGAACCTCTGTCTATATTTTAACATACTTGCATGAAAGTATATGTATAATGTTATCGAAAAGAAACTTTTTATCAAATAATGTTCTTAAAAGTCTTAATATAAAACACACAAGTATACGCATTGATCGCATCAGGGACTGGAAGATATTTGACTAGAAGATTTTCGTATCCAGCCTTATAAACTAGTTCGTGGTAATAATAGTTCACTCGTACAGCGTTGTTGTAGGCTCTTAAAAATAACCTATTAGTTGTTAGTGATGGCGCTGCCGTCTAAACGTTTTGACTAGCGTTTTATCATAGATCCGCATTGGTGCGGGTGCGAGTTCGAATCGTGTTTCCTCCCTTCTGTTTGATCGCGTTCGCCCGAGCTTGTTGGCTTCTTTGACGATAACTCACGTTACTTAGCCGTAACTACTCGGGCAACATTAATATTTTATTTATTTTTGCTGTTGTAATAAATGCAAATTAATGAATCGAAACGGTTGCAAAAAGTCGCTGGATATTGGACGATATCTAATATCGTACGAAATCAAAAGTAATAACAACAACCAAGCGCTCTCTTTTCTCTCTTCGTTAGTTTATTTATGACGTAATTCGCTTGGGTTGCAATCGAATTTCTTGTTTTGGTCTTATAAGAAAAAAAAGCTCAAACTGGTTTTGAGAGCTCGAACTGCGCCGCACCAAAACAAACTTAAAATCTACGAATGCAAGTATTAATGTGTGTGTGTGTGTTGTTCTATGTATTCACAAACAGAGGGTGTGTAAATGAGAGAGAGAGAGAGAGAGAGAGATAAAGAGAGACATTAAGGTTGAGTGCGTAATTTATGTTTTGAACTATTATCAAAGACTATGGAAACATGTTGTAAACAAAGAAAAATCAAAGCGCTAGCTTTTTATTGAAAATGAGTGAACATAGAAACAACGGCCTTGACACGCTTACAACATCTAGTAAATAGCAACAAATTTATGGGCCAAACAAAAAAAATTAAACAATTGTGAATGTGAATGCATATTTCATGTATGTATGTATGTTTGTTTGTACGTGTAAAAATGTCTGCAACTTACTGGACTTTTTGTTGCGTTTTAAAATGCATCTATTTATAAACCGGGCCTCCTTGTTGAAGGTTATTTACTTTACTTACGTGCAATGGTGACATCATTTTCTTGAACTGGCTGCCGATCTGACCAAATATGTATGCACTAAAACTGCACTTTCCAAAAGCTTACAGCAACCACTTATAAGGCACCTACTATACATATTTTCTCTCTCGTTCTGTCCTTTCGTAACTGTAACTGGTTCGGCTTTTAACGACAGTCGCTCTTTGATCTGTTCAAGTGGGAGTTGTGTGTTGTTTGGGTCATAGCAAAATGGGTCAACTGTATGTATATATAAAACATTGCCACGCAACCTGTCAAAGCCGTTAAACTTACCCCAAATTGACCTACAAATAAAGTTTTTTTTTTATTCAGCCAACAATCAGGTTGTTTTTGAATGAAAACATAAAACAAATTTTCTTGCTAAATAATAAAACTTTTATATTTATGATTATACAAATATATTTTATATTATCTAGACGACAGACAGAGGGCTAGTGGCAAAAGAAACATGGGCCAAATCGTTGGATCCATGCAGAGCAATGTCGCGGAAGTGTTTGGCGGTCGACGTAAACGCAAACGTAGCACAGATACAACAGCATCCCAAGAGGAGCGAGAGCAGGCCAAACTTAATGCCCAGTCGCCAAAAAAGTAAGTGTTAGAAATGAATAGAAGGCCGTTAATAACAAACAATTGTTTACAGAAAGAAGCTATTGACGACAACGCAGTATATCTACAAAGCGTTGTTTAAAGAGCAAAAGAATTCCGATGTGGCTGTGATGGCAATGGACAAGGTGTGGCATTTGCACAAGGTCTACCTGAGTCAGAGTCCCTACTTTTACAGCATGTTTAATGGATCGTGGAAGGAGGCACAACAGAATTTTGTACACATTCAGATACTCGACGACCGGATCAATGTGAAAAGTCTGGACGCCGTTTTTGGCTCAATGTACTCGGATGAAATAGAGATAGAGGCTAAGGATGTAATACCTGTATTGGCGACAGCAACACTGTTTCATCTCGACGGCATTATTGACAAGTGCGCCGAGGTAATGGTTGATAGCATCAATGCCGAGACAGCGATACAATACTATGAGGCTGCCTGCCAATATGGCGTTATACACGTTAAGAAGGCCACGTTCAAGTGGTTCCAGCTCAATCTGCTTAGCATTTACAATAAGCATCCGAATCTACTGCGTCACATACCCATTGACCTGATGAGGCTTCTCACAGGCAGCCATGATCTCTATGTTATGCAGACAGAGTTCTCACTGTATACGCTTTTACGCACTTGGATGTTTCTGCAACTGCATCCCCAATATGATCCCGAAGATCCCGTGCAGCGAGCTGCGGCACAAAAGCAACAGGAGCGCTTGGTTAATGCCGGTGTGGAGACGCACACGCCTAGCGTTGATGTGGTGCAATGGACGTACTTTGCCAGCCGCATGGAGGAGCGCTCCTTTCTGGCCACACCTGAAGGCCAGCCATATATCCGGGTATTCCAGAGACTGCGTACACAGTATTTGACCAATCATTATATGGATTTGAAGATTATTTTCAACGACAACATCATTCCCAAAGAGTGGCTCTACAGTCACATTCACAGCCACTGGGATGCTCTGCTGCGCATCGATCACGGCCAGGACGATAGGTAACTATAGAAACTTTAAAATTGTACACTCAAATTGCTAACATTTCTGTGTTTAATTTATTTAGCAGTCCAAAGCAACTGGACAACGAGGAGTTCTTGGAGAACTGCATGCGCTGTGGTCGCTTGTTGCTGGAGCCCGGCTATCAAAAGTGGCGTTGGACTGGCTTTAACTATGGCATGGATCTTATACTCATTATGGACTCGCGTCGTTTGAACATTCGGCGTCACCATCGGCACGAGCACGAACGCGTCCTTAGCTTACAGACGAAGCGCAAATTTATGATACGCACCACGGTGACTTCGATAAATGCCCAACGGCAGCCGGTTTTTACACAGAAGTCAGAGATAACAACGTTAAGCCTGGAGAAGAATGAGGAAGTGTCGTTGATGGTGCTCGATCCGCAGTTGGTGCATCCGCTACTCATATCCATCAACATGCTGGTCGTCATGCCGCCCAATCAGAGCTTCAAAGAGATAGTGCCCTTGTCGGAAGAATCATCGCTATCGGCTGCCACCATACCCATATCGGAGATTGGTGCCACCTGTGAACGCTCCTTGACCCCAGCTAGTGCTGATGATTCGGCTGTGTGCGTGGGCAGTGGTGACTCAGATGCATCGGCACCGTCTTCGCCACCAGCTGCTGGTGGCTTTAACTGGTCACGTTTGACTAGCGATGGCGAAGCATTATGTCGCGATATGGCGTGCTGAGCGCGTTGCCAGCCACAACAGCCCCTTTACCAGCCCCTCCCATTACTGTTCAAGGACTTGCACAATATCAAGCCTCGTTTATTTTACGTATAGTTTGTAATTTCGTTACCCAGTCGGAGAGAGTGTTGTATATAGTATACATATCGCTTTAAGTTAAAACTGTACGCCATATAATTGTACATTATTCTTTGGCAATACTTACGCCCTTCTTCACACACACACATATATATATATATAAATATGTATATTTTTGTATATCTTTTACATTATCTACTTTGTAACTCATTTACGTTAAGTTAGTTGCACAATTAAAGTGCTCTCGCACATCGCTATTATATATTTAAGTATATAAATCCATTTTAAGTGCTTAACTTAAGCAAACATTGCGGCAATCGAACTCAAAACATATTCAATTTACAATTGCTTACGTTATTGAACTAACTATAAATCGTGTCACTAAAATCCTCAATGCATTTTAATTAACCTCATTAAATTATTACGTATTAAATATGTGTAAACTTACAAAAACCAAATTGTCTTTCTTAAAAAACGAGTCACAGATTTCGCGTGTAAGTATAACGTTTATTTTCATTTATAACAATATTATTATATTTATAACAATATTCAATAGCGCATTTAACAACAAAGTATTTTTGTTTAAAACTGACTCGGTCACACATATCTTTAACCCTGCCCCTTAACGAACCATCAATTTTGCTGGTATTTTCTACAACCAATTTAGAGCCAGCGCGCATAATTTAACTTAATAGTAGAAGAGCTCTGGAAATTTCGTCTCATAGACGGGTTTCTCATTGTTACTGGTCTGTAGTTGGGCCGATTTGTTGTCGCTTTGCGTAATTTGTCGTTCCACTGCCAGTGAGTTGAAGAGCTCATTTAAACGGTTCTGTATGAGATCGTGCTAAAATTAAAAGCCAAAAGAGTAGCATTAGAGTCAAGCTATAAGTAAAAGCTGTCGAAAATAGAATACCTTCGGTTCGGTGCGTCGTATAAGATCATCGAATTCGCCTTCGCGGAATGTTCGAACAATTTGCATTTGTCGTTCGCGTTGCTCCCTTTTCACAGCCTCCGTTGGCTCAGCTAGGGCACGCTTCATGGCATCAAAGTTGAACTCTGGCGAGAGGATTTTCTTGCAGACGCCCGGCGAGCTATTAACGCTGTCTACGTCGCCATTGTAGACGGTCAAATCGGCTGAGCTATTGCGCTGAGTCATCTGATTGCTAACCGATTCCACCCACGAATGCCGATGACCCGGATGGTCGGTTTGGTTGAGCGTGTAGGGCGCACCAGTGTTGAGACGCTGTGCATCCATGCCCGCATTCTGCATGCACTCGCCCAGCGCAAGCTTATCAATGGTCAGGTGAGGCAGCGCTAGATTTAGGCTTTTTGTGCTGGACACTTTCTTGGGATCGAGCAGTGGGGGTAGATAATAAGCTGCCTCCTCGCGTCGCGCCTCAATGATTTTCTGCGCATATTCCAGTAGGCTATTGATTCCACTTACGCGCGAGATAAGCACCAGCAGCGATATGGAAATGGCATACAAATTGCATCGATGTGCAGCTCCCAAAGTTTCCAGAGTGCTCGCCACTTGCTGTATTCTGAAAGTATAAATGGATGTATTAGAGAAAATATTTCTAAGTATCTCACATAAAACATTTACCCCAATATAAAGAGCAAAAATTCCTGCACCGTTTCACTGCAAGACATCTCAACGATGAGCAGAGCAGCCGTATTATAGCTGGAGGACAGAGCATCTACGCGATCCGAGAGCGCCATGCTGTCAATTAGAGCCTGCATGATGTTCGCTCCATACTTGTGCGTAAATATGATGTCAGAGCGCGAGGGTGGCTCCTGGGAGAGTGCCGGATACGGCTTAACGCTTACAGTGCTGAGCACCTGTTCGTTTTGGTGGCGATCGAGCAGCGCTTGGAATATTTGCATGACAATCATGCGGGTGGGATCATGTGGAGCACGTGCCATCCTCAGCAACGGTTGCAGGAACGAGGCGGGAAAAGCTTTTTCAAACGAAACGGTGCTGTATTGATTGCCCACTTTGAGCAATGATTTAAGCAATATGTTCTGCAACATCTGGTCGCCTTTGCTCTTTTTCGAGAGATCAGGCACCGTGTTCATGATAAACAGCATGATCTCGATTTTCTGGTAGTCCGGATGATGATTGGCAAACTCGCCGAGCGCATTGATTAGCGCCTCCTGGTACTGCGACTCCTCGGGCGTTATTTCAGTGGTGGTGCTGACGCTAGTGCGCAAATGGGTCAACAGATTGTTAATAATATCCAGGGCAGATGGACCCACACTCTCGCCCGCCGCAATAGCAATAATCTTGGACAGCACTACCGCCAGCGAAGTGCGTGTCTTGGGCGACGACTTAAAGTTGCAGTCCAAATGCTGCATGAGCGTCTCCACCACAGTATATGAATACTGTGGCTGTATCGAGATCATCACAATCCGGAACGTATGTATGGCAAAGGTGTTCGGCACCCACAGCTCATGTCGATCGAGATGTCTGTAACGAAATGGTATAACTAATTAGCTTCTTGTTTAAAAAACCATTCAACAGTATAGTATACTCACGTCAATAGTGGCTTTAACACGCTACGAATGTGTCCAAAAGAGGCACGGCCCACTAGCTCGCGTAATACTTCCTCGGCCAGCACTGGTGGCGTCACATTAGTGGCATCCTCAACGGGTGTGAGGTCACCCGACTGATAATATTTAAAAGAAATATATTAGTGAGAATTTCTTTTACTAGGGCGGAGCATAGAGGGAAGCTAATAGCTAACATCTAGCATATTGCTAGGATATCTATAAATACAAATACGAGGGTAGTCCCGGAAGTAATTAACAAACTGATAAAGCTCAAGTTTATGGTAGGGACTACTCACTCGTATCAGCAGAGCTTAGATAGTATTTGTCTACAAAGGTAAATGGAAATGCAATTTGAAAAATGTTCAATTACCGCCAGTAAATTTTTCTTCACAAACATAACGTTTACACAAAACTGTGTTGATGTTGTTGTTGTTGTTATTGTTGGTCATGTTGTGTGTAGGTATTTTATTTATTTATAGATTGGGTTACATATTCGTTCGTATGCATTATAACAGAATATACGAAAATAACGAAATTAGTTTTAAATTTAACTCGATTCAATTGATATGCCAATTTCAGTAAATCAATGCGTATATTATTAAATTTTATACCATCGAAATTTTAGTAAAAACTGACTCACCTGCATATTGAACAGTAGCGAAGGAACTATTTTCTCCATGTGCTGCGCCTCCCATATATTTTCAACAAGATCATCGGACACCGTTTTACGTATGACACCCTGCAATCCCTTGATGCCCGCCAGTCGAAGGCTGTCTTGCAAATCCTGGCTGTCACTGTGGCACATAGACGAGAACTTCGAGATGAAGAAGTCATAGCGTCTATGATACGATGGTGTGTCTTCGTTAATATTTGCAAACTTAACAAACTGCAAGAAGCGAATAAAAGGGCATTAAATGTGTGTTTAAATAATAAACGATAATTCTTAACGCATACCGAATTTGTTGCCATTATTTTTAAATTCGGATTGGAGTCTTCAAGCAGCTTTTGAACCATGCGCAAAAATGATTCCACAAACAAGTTAAGCGTCGTTTGAGCATGACAAGCCTGTAGCAATAGATCCATAGCCTCCATGGCGATCTCAGCGAGCCTTTAACAATAATGCAATACTTCATTATATAAAGTATTAAGGAACAGAGTATGCTTACTTGTAACGCTTGCGATTAATGTCCTTGGTTGCCTTCTGGTACAAGTATTCACCAATACGATCCAGCTTATCTGGCGAACTGAGCGAGTAAAACGTTAGCTTCTCCATGTTGGACTTAACTAAGCCATCCTCTGGATTGACGGGAAAGATGTTGTCCACGAGACGCTTGTAACGCGGCCGCAGAGCCGAGCAGCAGCCACAGCAACCTAGAAGAGCGCAGGGAAAGGCACAGGTCTTAGATGGATTTGGCAGGCAGACGTGTATGCAGCGATATGTAAACATGACGACGTCATCTCTCTATCGCAGTTCGCTGTGTGATGTGCACTTTGCAATTGGCGAAAAGCGACTATTCTCAGCGGGAATAAGGAAAATTGGAAGAGTAGTATTTACTGGGTGCGACAGCCATTTTCCCCCCGAGTCATTTGTGCCCTTATCTTATCGCTACCATAATCGTTAAACGAATTGACCTCACTCGCGTGATATTTATATGTCAGTTTGTTTGTAAGGTGGCAAACTGTGGTGGCAAATTGTGTGTTTTTGTGCGACTTCACTCTGTTGTGGCTCATCTTCTATGTGCGTTTGTATGTGTATCGCCACAACTCCTTGCCTTATGCTTTATTCGTCATTTGATGACGCTCTTTGATCGATTGCTGGCGTCATTTATTTCGCCTTCGAGGTCACTCTCGCTCTTTCTCCCCCTTTTTTAGCCAAATAACTCACCAGGCATTCTTGTTGACGATTAGCAGTTGCTTGTTGTTGTTAGTATTATTGTGTTTTTGTCTGTTTTTATCGCGGCGTTAGATAATAAACGTTGCGATAATAACTATGCTGCCGCCTATGTTAATTTGTGGTGTACTCGAAATTTGTTTTTCTTTTATTTCCAAGGGGTTGCCACACTGTTGCATTCGCCGTCCGGTCTGGTAGCGCACATTTCACATGAAGTTGGCTGCGATGCTTCACTATGTGAACTTAACAGCAGTTCTCGTTACCGATAAGAGATGTTCGCGTTGTTTAAACGCGTGCGCCACAGCCGTGCTTTAACTTGTTTGTGATTAATATAGTTTTTTATTTGCAAAATACTTACAACTTGGATCAGTGCATTTTTGGACAAAGCTATCGAAGAACTCTGGCAGTTCTGGAGGCTCAAAGCAGCAGCGAATTAACGCCATTAAAGAGCGCTCTGAAATGTTCACTCTTAAAGGCGACGTAAACAGTTATGTTTGTGCATATGGAAGTATAAGAGTGTGTGCGTGCGTGTGTAGTGGTTCCTCAATGGTTCGTTTTAAATCAGCTGTTGCCACTTAACGGGAATAAAGCTTTGGGTTTCACTGCCAAACACTTTTACTTAAAGCTTTTTTGACTATTAAAGGTACGTATTTTCACATGTATATGTATTTACACTCTATTTAAAAGGTACACACGTGTCTTATGCTATGTGCTTCGTAAATTACTTGTTACATGGTTTGCATAACAAGATAGCAAATAGAAGCATGGACAAACGTTTCACAATAACTTTAGTAGAATAACATGACTTGACTTGGCTTTAAACATATATTTGCAAAGAAAATGTACACTCTTAACAGTTAGTTTAGTTATAATTATTATTTTTTTAATGGTTTGCTTATAATTCGTTTCACTTTTTCGCGTCCTTGACCAAAAAAAAATGATGCAAACTTTGCTGTTGCGAACCAAAAAAGTACTGATTGTGAAAAGTTTGTAGAGAAATAATTTGCGCAAAAAAGCTGCGCTTGTACACTTTTAAGGCTTCGCCTATAAACCGAGCTTTCATTATTCATCATTCAACATGAAAAGCTCTTGGGAATCGAGCTACAGTTGCTGAATCTCACATTCATCCACAGCAGTTGTTAAATGTTAACGATACTTCTTTGAACATGCTGCATGTTAAGAAAAAGGGCTTTCACCTGAGTTGCGTCTGTCTGGTATTTACCGTTAAGTTGCGCTTGAACAGGAATCGCGAACGACCAAACAACCGAAAGACGACCACTTGATTCTGTCATCTTTTACGTACGTGCGACAAGCAAAAGCGTTGGCGCCGTGCATGGAAAAAGATATGGCGAATGCTTCACACGACAGTTTCGTGCGTTGACAACTTTATTAAAGTTAAATGGGCTCCTTGGCAGCGGTGGGGGACAAGAAGGGCAAGAGATAAGTGTGTGGTGGACGTGGACGTGGGACGCAGTTGGCTCTGGGTGCTTTATAGTTTCTTGACCGTTGAAGACGATGACGATTGATGATTTATTTGTATATTTTGCGTATTGCTCAATTCTATTTTATATATTTTTTGATTAATTACTGTGATATTCAAATTGAAGTGTCCAAGTGTGTGTGTGTGTGTATGAATTATTTTATTCAGACTGCTACCTGCTACCTGCTGACCTGTGCCTACGGACGATTTGCTTTGTTTATGACACTTGCCAGAGTAGTTTTCATACACGCCTGGGGATTAGCGCTCTTTCATAACTCGTATTCAAAACGAATTAATTAGTGAAGCGACCAGCCGCAGAGTAATGACTTGTGATGGAACGCAGCGAGCGATTATTATAACTAGCCAAGATTGTGATTGATGAGCTGGGTGTGGACACCCTTGCCCTGTCTGGGAGGTTAGCTTACTGTTTGTTTTGCTCACGCACGCGGGAAACACAAACGAATCACAAACTTGCAGGCAGAAGCAGTAGCAGTCTCAGACGCCGTACTAGTAGAATTTCCATATTTTTATTTTCCTTTTCTTGATAGAAGATAGAAGAAGCAACAACTGTTGGGCAACAACAATCCAAAGAATGTTTGGGCGAGCTGGTTTCACTTGTTTACATCGTTGATGATATGAATTGAGCAGGAATATGACTAGTACTACTACAGCCATTTCCAACAACTTGCTTTAATTAACTCTCTTACTCTTACTCTCTCTCTCTCTCTCTCTCTCTATCTATCTATCTCTCGGTCGGAGCGCAAGTGAATAGGAGAGCGGGAGAGAAAAAGCGAAAGAAATGCCGGCTACCTGTTGCTAGCTGCTCAGCTCATTAAGCTCTCACCGTGCGATGAGCTTTGCTGCTTGTGCTCACGAGCACAGAGTTGACGAAGTTGGAAGTCGCGCCCAGAGTCACAGATCGTGCTCGCTTTGAGTTGACTTGTGGCTTCAGTCGGCTTTTAGACGTGATGGTGTTCACCTGGCTGTGAACCCAATACGCCGTGCGTTTTCTCTCTCTCTCTCTCATACCTCGTGTATGTGTTTGTGTGCGTGTGTATGTGCTTGTGTCGAGTGATTTGAAATTCCAAATCTACAACGATTAATATACATAAATATATATATACAACGTACAAATACGAACTGGTCAGCGCCGAGCCCAGCTGTTAACCGCCCCCACCTTACCTCTTAGTTGCAATTAGCAACTTAACTGATAGAAACACATCTGTTTCCTCTATTTGTTACTGTCTCTATTTGCGATCCATCTCCATACTCCCCGCCAACGACCATCGGCACGTCCATTCAACTGCACTCAACCTACACAAAAAAAAAAAACAAAAAACAAACGACTTTGTGCGCAGTGCAAAAAGCTAAATGAAAAAATACGGCACAAATCGTGATAAATTTTCGCTTAAATTGTGCAAACGATTTTGGGTAATTTTTTTTTCGAGCTGCGTCTTTTCATTCATTTTAATCCAAAATCAAAACATTTAACAACGACTGTGTTAATTAAAATTGAACTAAACATTCAAGCAAGTGTAACAAGTTGTTGATTCAACAACAACAACAACGACAATAAGTATTGCAATTAGAACTGCGCAAATTGCTTGCAACTGAAAACCAATGAGGTGAGTCTAACTAACAGCTGAACTGAATGTTACAACTAAGATAAGTTGAAACCCTACAGACTACTATGTACAGTAGAGCTTGCCCTAAACACATGCCTTTGGCTTTAGACTATCTGTAACGCTTTCACTCTTGTAATCCAAACTGAAGTAAATTGATTAAAACCACAAACTAAATCTCAGTTTTAGTACTAGTACTAAATATTAAATTACTAAACATAAAAATCTAAAATAACTTAGCTCCTCTATAGTCTGCTCCAAATGTTATCGCAGATCGAAGTTTAATGGCCCTAGAATAACATTAGAGCTGTTCCAGTTACACAGATACATGATTTGTTGGCCAAAAACCTTATGTGGGCGTGCATTGTATGTATATGTTAGACTACCAACGCATTATTGAAAGTTTGTGAGTCACATCGAGCAGAGAACAACCTGATTAATAGCTTTCTGGACAGAGCCCATAAGCTGATCTGTAACCCTTTTTTTTTGGGGGCACTTGCCTGTTAATTGAAGTCATTTTGTGGTTCAAAGAGTGCGCGAAATTAACTTGGCAAGCATTAGCAATCATATTTAACTGATTGATAACTTTCTTTCTTGAACATTTTTGGCAATATTCGACCTCTATTAGTGCCAAGTAGAATTTGTTTGATGCTTGATCGCTCGATCGGCGAGTGCTTTGAATTTGAATGCAAATTAATAACCAATTATTGTTTTTATAAGAGCTTCAGTCCCATAGACGACGATCAAGATGATGATGATGTAGCTTCTCTTTAGTTATTGTTCGCATGAAACGGAAATAGAATTATAAAGGTCTTACAATAGCTATATATATATATATAGAAAGATTTGAGTTGAAGCTTTTAGTGAACGTTTAAAGCGTTTTTGGATACTTAGGGGAATGGGTGTGATTTTTTATTTCTGCCTAATGCATAAAAGAGATATTCTTTCAAATTAGTCTCTGCCGCTCATTTACGGATCGATTTAAATTCCAAGAGCTTAAATTAGCATTGCTAATATGATTGAAAAATTAAGAATTCGTACAATTTGACTAAAAATAATCACATAAAATACGATTAGGCATTTTAATTTATGTATTTTTGCCAAATGCAAAACATTTCAGATAAACATATGTAATTTTCTAGAACTTTGCTGTAGGTTTTGTTTTTTTTGTTGAAAAACTAGGCAGTTTGGATTGTTTTGTCGTAGAGAAACTAACTTAAAATCAAATTCAAAAATCCTTGTCTTCGTAAAACAAGCAATCAACAAAAGATACATGGACATTGTGGCAAGCACTCAGCCATCGAGCAATGTGCATGGCTCGGGTAAATCTTTGATGAGGTTCTTCAATTCAAAAAGTGTGCATAATGCACAAATCTTCTTTGTTGTCCTGGGGGACTTGCTGGCATTGGCAAATATTTATCCATCGCACTCGCTGAACATATCGCGACCCTTTCTAACATGGCGACACTAAGGAGAAAATGGCGAACAAGTTCTTGTATATATTTTTTATACATGTACATATTATAATATATATATTATTATTTTTTGTTTTTGGTGTTCTGTTGCCACAAAAGCATTTCAAAGCATTTCGAATCTTGCCAAACTTCACCTTCATACAGTTCAATGCCAATGCCAAAATGACGTCATGCGAACTGCATGTAAGCCATCTCTCTCTCTCTCTCTCTCTCTCGTTCCTTGTGTACTTGTGTGAGCGAGTGTGTAGGTGTCTTCGATCTCGTATCGTTTGAACGTCTGGAGCCCCCGTTCCTGTTTGGCTGTGTGTTTCAAACGCTTCGCCAAATTAACTCGACACACACATTTTGTGCTCATTAAAAAACTTTCGAAAGTTTGCCGTCGTCGTCGCCGTTGTCGTCGTCGTCGTTCATCGGCGTCGTCTGCTGTGTTTTGGTGTCTGGAAATAAACGTCAACTTAAAGGAACCTGTGCAAAACCTGAGCTAACACAGCAAGCACTCAGCGGGTGACGGATTGCGGGGATACACACGCTTGTGTACGAAAAATTGAAAATTCTCAAATAATAAAAAAAGAAGCAGCTTTTTTGTTGATGTGGCCAAAAATGGTGTACAGCCTTGCCTTGTACGCAGTCCTACGGCTTGTTTCGTTTATTTTTGGAAGCTGTGTTTTTTTAGAGATTTTGTTGTTGTTATTCATTTTCAGGCTGCCGTTTTTGGTTGTGCATGCGTCAAGGATGATTTGTTTTAATGCATAAGGCATTGAGGCAGCAAATTTAACATTTTATGCACTTCATTTCGGCTTCCTGCAAGGCTTTGAGGCATTTTGGCTTCTGAATCATTGCCGAATCAGCAGAGTTGTTAGCCATTTAGCACCTACAAATACATTTCTAACTTCACAAAAGTATGCCGCTGGGTGAATAACACTTTGTTCAAATATTTAAAATGAATTGTGAATAGGTTTTTTTGGTTTTTTTTTGGGTTGTAAAACATGTTGCGCACAAATATAAACAAATTGGCATTGCTGACTGGTCTCTTGTTTTGTATTCAAAGTGAATTCAACTGCTAATGAATGTGTTGTCCCGACTGCCTTGTGACCTTACCTAATCAAGGAGCGCATCTGGCCCACAACAACAACATTCACTTTCGCATCGTGCAGCTTTTAATTGCCCACGGGGCAAACACAAACGGAAAAGCATACAAATCAAAAACTGAAATCAAAATCAAAGCTCTGACCCAACACAAACAATGTCTTCCAAATGGCGTAATCGTCGATATGAGTGTGTGAATGTAATAAGGCGGCCTAAAAGGCAGCGTTAACTTGCTGTTGAATTTTAAATAGGCTAACACTGAGGACAAGAGCAAGGGGAGATGCAATTGGAATGGATGCAAACAAATTGGTTAACCTGATCGCGTCTGATTTGTCAGCCATATAGGCCAAATAAACAACTAACACGGTCTGGCATTGAGCAGCTTGTTGAGCGGAAGTTTGATCGGTCAATTGAACGGTAAACAGCATTTGACACTCTTAACAAAGCATGTTGCGGAAGTAAAAAGTAATAAAAGCCCAATTAGGCCGGGCAATTCGTATATATCAAAGCGCTACTTATCATCAGCTAAGCGTTTGTGTCACTCTCTACATGACGGTAGCTGTGGCCTCCCCTAATTGTGGCTTTGGCTTAAGGGTATCGGGTGTCAAGTGTTGCTGTTGCTGTTGTTGGCATTGGCAGGTGCAGACTCCAAGTTTGCAATACGACGCCCTGGGAACGCTGATCTTGCAGATTTGTTTTTGCCTCCAAAAGCTGTAAAGCATTGCAATACCCTTTGATTGTTAATAACTTGCCCAAACCCAAAAAGGTCTTTCAGGGTATTTATCGGTGCGATCATTCTCTTAACTGAAGCAGAGCAACTTTTTGTTTACTTAAGCCTGCAGCAATGGCTCTGGCTGAGAATGGATCGAACCGAATTGAATATTTGGGGCGTGTGCATGATGTTAGCCAAAAAATGTTTTCAATGAAGTCATTAAATTGATGTATTGACTGCTAGTTTTGCCCGCTGGGCCTGCTTATAGCTTTCATCTTGAGCCAATTATGAATTTCGAAGAACTGTGTCTGGCTGCGACGTAAGATTCTCGAAAATTTCTCTTGCCTAGGCGACTGCCAGACATTCGACGGTTAATTGGCCAGCTTAGTGTGGCCGACAACGTGATGTCATTGGGCAACCTGCTTGGCAAGCTTGAGTCTTTTGGGTGATTTTCTGGTGACATTGACTGCTGCACTCCACTCAAACCGAGATTCATGCATACAAATGAGACAAATGGAAACTGTCCGATTATGGCATTATGTATTGTTAGCTTGATTCCCAGTCCATTTGCTGTTAACGATAATGGGCGTTGAAATGACAGAGCTATCCATCCTATCAACAAACAGCTGATTGCTGCCAATTGGCAAATGTGCCGCATCAAAGGTAAATTTGTAACGCTTTCATAACGCTGCAATGGGGCCATAACTTGAAGTTGAAATTACTTAATGCGATTCGAAAATCAAGCCATACGAAATCATGTTGAAATTGAGTCACCCAATTGACAAAAATGCTTTGTATTCCACCCTTCCATTAGCATTGCAAACCTTAGCGGTCAATAACATTTAACGATATGGCATAAACTGCATATCAATGAACTCCATCAACCCAGCTGTGGAGCTGCTCTCAATATATATCTATATATATATACGTACTCATTGTACGTCAGACATAAATCGTTACTGCTGCTGTTTTGCCTTTCTATCAATCATATCAAACTTAAATCGCTGCCAGCTAATAACAATTAGTTTAAGATTTTGGCAACATTTGCATAAATTATAATATTACAGCAGCTACCGCTAGCCAGGTTGCTGGCAGATAAGTTTGGCTTGTAGCTTTAATTACCCGGCAGCGACAAATTTGGGAAAAAAGTGAAACTCTCCTCGCTGCTTTGTTGTAGTAGTATGTATGTATGTATGTATAGTGGGACTTATGCAAGACGGAAGATGGCCCACAGTCATACTGTTGATTATGACTTGTTGTTGTGCCACAGACCCAAAGAAGAAGGCATCACATCGCATCGCATGCAAGGCGCCCTTTTTTCTATTTTTCCCATTGAGCACAAGCACGTTGTTGCATGAGCTTCGGCACTCAAGTGCCAAGTGCCAAGATTCGTTTTCGCTGTTGACCTTTGCCACCGTCAACATTAACGTCAGCTAGCATCAGCATGGCGCTGTGCCTCCGAGTTGCCGGAAATGTTGGCTGTTGGCTAGAAGATGCAACCAAATGAATAGCTTGTAACCGAAAACGAAAACGAAACTGACACCCGGGAGTCGAGAGTTTCGTGCAGCAGCTCTTAGCCAGGGAATTGCTGATGTTAAAATGAAAAGACTTAGGCAACAAACTTGGCCCTCATAACCATTTGGGCTCAGTAATTGCGCACAATTTGGCGATTCATTTAATTGATAAATGTATACAAAATACGTTTGCAAAACTCACTCGCAGGGCCAACTCAGCATCATTTCGAACATTCGACTCACAGCGATTGTTGCCACCGATGATCGATCGATATTTGTTTTTTTTTTTTGGGCCAACCTAAATCGCATAAATGTGTATATTTTTTTGTTGTTTTGAATATGTCGGCTAATTGATTTCTGCACAGGTTAAAAGTCGCAGAGTCGGCAGCCTTGTGACATGAATACATAGCACAGCGGTCGTTGCCATAACTTTCTTATACTCTCGTTGTACTATAATCTCTTTTGGGCTACTTATTGAACTAGGAAAAGGCGAAAAGTGAAATTTCTAAAGTCCACACTGCCCGCTGGCAGAAGCGACTGAGTTGAGAGCTCACATTAATCATGGCATTAGCCATTAAACATGAAATTGATTTACATTTTTCATTAAAAAGTGTACACAAAAGCAACATGTAATAGAAAAAATCTTTAAGTACTTAAAAAAATGAGATGGAGTCTATTAAGGTTTACCTATTATACAAGTTTTTAGAGGCGAAAAAGGCAAAGAAATTGCCACAAAGGCGCAAAAGTTGCATTGTAATGCCTCAGAGATTAACCTTCTAACATACATAATAAACTAAGTATGTAGTCGTAAATACGCTTCCTACTACATACATGTATAAGACGCCGGACTTGAAGATACAGTTTAGTGAGCTAACAAAGCGTGAAAATGACAGCGTGCTTAAGCACAATGCTCAGGCCAAGATGCAGGAGGGTGAGCAAGGGCAGCTCTAGTTGGAGCCAAGTTTGACGGACGGCCATCAACGGCAGCAAACAAAACGATGACAAACAATATGCGAGCGGATGCGAGAAACGAACGTTTTGGTTGAGGATGCTCGGCTAGGAGATACGCTGAAGTTGAAAAGTCGCTGAGATCGACGTGCTAATACAGACTGACGAATCATTATACCCATTAGTTGAGTCCAGGGTATATTCAGCTGGCATTGCTGCATAACATTTAAAGTTAATGTGACTATGTGTGTGTGGGCGCTTGAACAAACGGATGTGCATAACATTAGAATAGTGCGCCAGGGCATAGAAGAAGCCGCTTGTCATGTTGGTCATCTTCAGAGATGTGCGCGCAGATATGCAATATGGCTCTAAATGGGAGTAGCAATTACTAATTTCTTTTGTAAAGCGAAATGAATCAAGGGAATTTAGTTGTAAAAATCGAAAATGTGTCGGCCTAGACCTAAGAATTGTGCCCGGGCCACTGTGGACACACGGGGAATGAATCGAAGAGCAACAGCCTCGTCTTTCACAAAGAAGAAACGACGAGACTTCTTTGGCCGTGTTGGCCCGTTTGGCTGTCTGCATGTCCAAATGCCTGTCTGTGTGTCTGTCTGTTTGTCTGCCTGTCTTGAGGTATTGAGCTCCAGTGCGGCATCCACTCACAGATGCCTGAGCATAGATATCGAAATGCAATTAAGTATTTGCCAAGTCGGCAAATGGACGACGCAGCAGCCGAAGCAGCAGCAGAGCGCCACCAACAAAGCAAAAAGGCGGCACGCATGGAAAAATGCGCTCCAGACAACTGCATCCCAGCATTGCAGCAAGCCAACGCTAGATGGTTTACTAGCTGGCTCCATCGGGAGCAGAGTCAAGAGACACAGCTTTGCATAACTTTGACGTCGGCTTCGACGGCTGCTTCGACGGCTGCTTTGGCTGCTGTGCTAAGCCTTTGGGGCTTGGCCATACTTACAAATTGGACTACACCTTCATTTTCACTTCGGCCCAAAAGGCCGCAAGATCATCGGAGTGGGGCTTAGACAGACTCAATTTCTGTTAGCTGACTGTTTGGTTCGTTGTCTGCCTGCCTGCCTGCTTGCCTGCCTTTGTGTGTTTCGCTTTGAACCTGAACCCAGGGGTCAGCAACTGGCGCTGAGAACACACGCAAAAGTGGGCGAACGCGTTGTTTGTTTGTTTGTTGTTGCTTGTTCAATATGTTGTTGCCGCACTTTTGGTTTCACTTGACATGGTCGTAACAGGGGGGTGGGGGGATTATAGAGCCGCCTGGGTTGGGTTAGGTTGGAGATAGTTACCATCATTATGTTAGCTGATTGTGTTTCTTTATTCTTAACTCATTCGCAATGTCAAAGTTCAAGTTCAGAGTCATTATTCTTGGGCTCTGGGCTCTCTGTTTGCTTTTCCACTTGAAACTCAAATAATTGTATAATTTAAAATAATTTGTATAAAATTAGCTACACACTACGCAATTGCGACGCGAAAATGGGATTTCAAATTGCATTACGAATGTTAATTGAAACCATATTTATATACTCGTACATGTATTTGTCCCCTAGCAAGGGGGCGCAGTAAGAAGGGATGAAGAAGCTTCTACGCTTCGAAACGCTACAAATTTTATGTTTATTACACCTTAATAATGCGTGTTTACAAACAAATCACGTCCATGGCGCAATCAACGCGCAACAATCGGCATCGACTTGGACATCGACTTGTTGCATCTGGCCCCGGCCTGGTGGTGCAAGCATGCTGACTAGTCAGCTTCACATCAACGTCAGAGCGCACGCATCGCTACTCAAATTATATGGTAAAGGATTTTTATTGGCAGCTCCAGGCGTTTTGCGTACCCGCTTTAGATTCTCTACTAGTCATGATCATTGACGTCTAGTCAACTGCTGGTTTCTCTCTCTCTCTCTCTTTCTCTTTGTCTGCTTGTTAGAGTGAAGAAAAGCTATGCTATCTGTAAGTAAGCCAGTAAGTGAATGGGGGGCCAGTCAAGCATTGGCCTCTTCTGTGTTTGCCTGATTGCGAGTCGGCCTCTGACCAGGTGCCATAATGGTCATGCATTTTCAAGCCATTACAACGAAGAGCTGGCGCGGTTTGGGTGGGTGCCCGCGTGCGTGCGTGTGTCTGCTGTGAGGCGCTATAACGACTATGGAGTAGGGTATGGAAGGGTGGATGGACCGAGTGATGGAGTAAGTGGCGATACTCGAACTCATTGGCTGCGCCTGCTTAGCGCACACTTGCCTGTTCACAAGCGGCTTAGCCTTGGGCATAATGCATTGTTTAAATAGGGTTTTGCGTACTCTCTCGGTTACGTAGCGAGTACAGTCGTATTCAAATATGAATATTATCGCGTTTGCTTAATCGCAAAGAAACTTATTTTTGTTTTTGCTACAGGACACACCCAAATTGTCCAAAGAGGAGCCAGTGCTTGCTGCCATGGCAAGTGGTGGTTCTTGTGGTTCTTAACATCCGCTTATACATATTAATATTCCTCGCTCCACTCGATTCAACTCCACTCGATTCCACTCCACTTCAAAGTCGTTCGCATGTGTGACAAGTAAGACTCGAATTAAATATCGTATGCAGACAGACACCCTCATCATTGTTATTGTTGTCAGCTAACGAGCATAACGCAAAACAAACTTGATTCGCATTGGATACTTCGTTCAGCTCCCCTTTTGTCCAGCATTTGCCAACAATGATTTTAAATACATTTGGGATTTGGACTCAAATTCAAATTCAGATTCACATTCAGAGTCATTGGCTTTTTTATTAATTGGCAATTATTCTTTTCACTGCCGTCTGTCTTGTTTTCGTTTCTAATTTCTTATGCCTTATTGCGTTGTTGTCCGCAAATGAATTACGCTATGTGGCATACAAAAATCTCTTGTGATCCCAACAAAAAACATAAACCATGATGAGGGCACTTTTTTGTGTGTGCTAAATCGGCAGGTTTGATTTAATTTTAATAACACTTTCGCTGGCGCATGTGAAATGCTCATTAACGTAGCAAATCAAATATATAGTTCATACAGTTAACAAAACTACCCACAAAAAACAATAATGAATGAAAAAAAAACTTAACCAGGTCGCAGCTCTAACTAGGTGAAGAGTCTTTAACAAGCGACAACAACCCTAACAGCCAACAAATATTAAGAAGTACATTTGATGTTGAGACTTTGTCTACTTTTTGTTTCTATTTCGAATTGCAGTTTAACAATATTTGACAGCCAAATGCGAATCCAAAGCTACTGTCAAATTGAGAACTTATTATAGGTAATCCCCCAACGAAAGCGTCACAATAAAAGTATGCAAGGATCGGCAGCTTAACACTATTCAAAAGCCAAGTGAAAGGTTCAAAGCGAATAACCACATTAAAAGCAACGATTATCCAGTAATAAAAGTAAACAAAAAAACCATCGCAATGCCGCCACAACCTCAACACTTGTCCGGAACAACAACAACAACAAATGGTGGACCACGTGTCAGCTTTAATCGAGATGTTCACGTGAAGCGCATAGGTCAGTGTGTTGTGTTAAGGAATATAAACCTCAAAGAAAACCAAATAACCAACCACAACACGCAAACGCACACTCACAAAAAATAACTGCATAACAAACAGCAAGCTGCAATTAACGATAAATAAAATACTAAATTTCATTTAATAACTTGCTTTCGAACAGATGCACGATACATGAAAAGACTCGCAGCAAGGCTAACAACACCTGAAAGGCAACTAGCCAAATATTTGCGTATATATACTAAAACATACATACATACACACTTACCATAGACGCTAGTTATGGTCAAACCAATGCCGCTAGCAACAACCCACGCTAAAAAACGGCAGCAGCAAATGAATGAATTGACTAAATAACTCCCTAACCAACTAATTAACTGGGCAGTCGCAGTCACAACAGCTGCTGCGCTTGCTGCCGCTGCCGCTGGTGTTCTAAGATGAACCGACAAACCAGGCAAGCAAATCACCTTCATTTTGTTTCGAAATGGGCAGACAACAACATCAAACAGCAAATAAGTTTGGTCATTGATCAATTGCATTTTTCTTGAAACCATTTGACAAGTTTGTTCTTCCTCTGATGATGATATCGATTGCATGTCACACACACACACACACACACACACATAGTGTGAAATATACATATATACTGTATAAGTATATTATATTTATTTATATAGTAAGTGGGCGAATAAGCCAGAACGCGAATGCCAAAAGCAATGCTCGTAACAATGCCGCCTCAACAATAAAATGTAGTTTACCTTGAGAGCTCTCGAGAGCACAAATACAAACAAAAACATACACTCGACTCTCACCAACACACACACACACACGGGCTATAACTATTTTAAATAAGTAGATATATTTTATAAGGCATTACAAGCCCCAAGCAGGCCACACTCTCTGTTGCACAAAGTATCACTTTGCACATCTGTCGAGGCTGTGCCAAAGGGTGGGGGACGTAGACCAAATAGGAGGCTGTGGCAAGAAAATGAAAGAAAACCAAAAAAAAAAACTCATCAGTGGCAGTCGCATTAAAAAATATATGTATATATGCCTAGTTAAACTTGTAGTTGCCGCCGCTGCAACTGTCTGTTTGTCTCCAGAGTCGACTACATTATTATTGTTATGATTATGTCTGGCAGCAGAGGCAGTATACGCAACAGAAACAGCAACAGCAGCAACAACAACAACAACAGCTACAAAAACAATCGCCAAGTCACAGCAGAGCAATTTAATTGCCGGGCAATGCGATTTATTCTAAAGCCGGAATGGAATTTATGGCGACTGTCCAAAATGAAGAAATTAAAAATTGATTATGACAAAAGCGGCAGAAATGTAAATTATTTACTCAGCTCTTTCTCTGTGTTTCACTCCACCTTCTCTTCATCTCACCTTTTCTCTGTGTCAGTCAGTGAAGCGAGCATGTTTGGATTTTTAGTAATTGACGTTCCAGGCCACGTTCGTTGCCTGAGTCTTTTGTATATTTTTGGGTAACTTGAATTTCCTTATGAGCCATTCTTGATGCTGCAATCGTTGTTTTTCCATTCAGTTGCTGACATATATGGTTTGATCTGATTTCGTTTTGTAATTAAAGTTAACTATTGCACAAGTTTTGTAACTGCTTTGTGACCTTGGCTGCAAGTCCAAAAAGGTTGACAATTGCCTTTCAGCCAAATTGTCAACAATTAATCAATAGATTTTGGTCTTTGTTGGTTTTGGTAATCTCATTAGATTGATGAGCCATTTTAAATAAGATTTATTTACTGACATTTTCATATCTGTTAGGTTCCATCTCAAAAAACGGCCAACAACGGCGCCAACGTTTAACATTTAATGACAGAGACGTAGACAAGACGTAGTTGTAGTTAATAGTAGCATAACATAATGTTTTAAATGCCTTTGTTGTGTTCACATGCAAATTGTGGCAATTATGTGAGAAAAGCCAAGTTAAAATGATGATTTAATTTTACCTCTCATATGTGTTGTTATGTGCTTTATTTATACGAGTTGTTGAGTGCAAAATGGCTAATTTCAGGCAACTTTTGCTCTTTGCTGTTATCTGATGAGCCTCACTTGATGTTCAACCTCCGTTTGAGGCAAGTAAACAAAAACAATAACAATCTTATGAATGCGAACGCTAATGTGTTCGAATTCAAGTGTAAGTGTGACTCGTATAGCTTGTGGGCAACCTTGCGTAGCGACCAAATTTGGCCAAAACAACTCGCGCTGTACGATACTTTTGCCTCAGAGGTTGACAGCTGTTCTTGTTGTTGTTGTTGGTGCTGCTTGGGCGGTTGTCGTCGTGGATGCACTTGCTCACTTTGCAATGGGAGGACAAGTGAGGACACTGTAAGATTGAAAACAGCTGCGCTTGAACTTTTATTGCACATTGTGTCGGCCTGACTGAATGACATAATCATCGGTGAGCAATTGCAAAGAGTACGTTAATTGATTCCATGTTATGGCACTGATCTTGCAGCAAGTTGTCACAATTGGTGGTGGTTGCCCCCCCAGTGGAGCATGATTACGTAATATTTACTTGCAATTTGCAACGTAATTAAATGAGCTTAGTTAGGAGCTACTGTTTGTTTCGTTCGCGTTCGTTTGCCATACAATACATAATGCATGCGTATTTTAATGAGCTCTCATATCCATACATATATTTTATCTAATTAATTTAATTGCCATAAAAAATGATAAACATTTCCGACTTTTGCAATTTCTAAACCGTTTGCTTGCTGTGATTTTTAATTTGCTCACTGGCTCGCTTTCAAACTGTTTACTTCTCCATTCGGATACCCTGTAGAAGGTGTTGTTTGTTTTGCTCACTACGCAATTCTCACAGAAAGGGGGGGAATTGCTGTGCTTGAATTTGTCAAACTTGATTATTACGTACTAGTTGAAAAACCACACTTAACCCAGCCACCACCCGCATAAGACAGAGATGAAGACGAAAAAGCGAGAGCACGCCATCTTGCCACCATTAAAATGCCATTTATGTTTAGCTGTTTTTATTTGGTTTTAATTCACAATTTGCATATTCTGTTTTATAGTTTTATAATGCTTCATCGCTCAAAGAGTAACAGCTGTCAGCTATATATACATATATAAAGTATGAAACTTAATTAATAAGTCTCATTTTGGCTTTTGGTCTGCCCACCAATTCGCACTATTTTGCCTTTGTGACATTGGCGTAGGCAGCAGCAGCAGTCGTCGTCAGTGGTGAGCCAAGTTAGCAGTTGCCAGCTTAGCGCAGCCCTCTCTTTAACGTTTTGCGTATTTGTTGTTGGCCCAGTCGTCTTGTGTTGTGTCTCAGTCAGTCAGGTTCTTTACCCGCTTGGCATTGGGTGTTGTGTTGTGCTGTGTTGTCGCCACCGCCAGTTTGGCTATTGAACGTGTGTGCTTTTGAAGTGCTTGAAGAGAGTGCAGAGTGATATTGTTATTATTGCGAATTGGGTAAATGATAAATGGTAAATGGAGTTGTCGATCAGTCCAATCAGCAAGCGGCAGCACCATTAACTTTGGTTCCAGCAACTTCAGTGAGCGTCAGATTTGGCTTCAATTTGCAAAGATTGCGTCATTTGTTTATTGAAATGTGTATTGAAATGAGTCTCGGATTATATTTAGCAAACAAAGATTTGGCACTCGAGGTGCCGTCTGTATGTATGTAGGTATGTGTGTGTGTTGTTGTTGTTTGCTCTCGCTTAATGTGCTGTTGACAGCTGCTGTGCTTAAAACACGTTTGTCGCTTAAGTCTTTTGCTATTTTGACCAGACCTTTAACGAATGAACCGCATCCATTCTTTAGCGAAAGTTTCTATTTGTATTTGCTTTGAAAGCCGTTCGACAACAGCTCAAGCCCAAGCCTAAACTCTCCTACGACGCAAAATCAGGCACTCATTGCAGCTATTTTAATTGGTGTCTGGAGCCAGCGAGTAGCACGATTTTGAAAGGCGGCTTAAAACGATGGCTTCTCAAGCAGGCGCACGTCAAAATACATTGGCTTATTTGCATACTTGTCACTTGTTCAACATGGAAGACCCTAAGAGAGAGAGAGAGAGAGAGAGAGAGAGAGTGATAAAGAGAGGGAGGGGGAGAGGGACAATGAAAGGCTGGAATAGACTTCTGGCTTCAAGGACGCGCTGCGGCAACTCTTTTGATGTGATTAGGTCCAGCTCCTAAGGAGCATGGGAACCCATGTGATCTGTTTGGTCGGCAGGTTAGCTGCCCAACGATAACCGCACAAGGGCATTCAATTATTTCAATTCTGGAATGAGTGCGCGGACGTTTAGCATTGGAATTGCTCTGCTCTGCTCTGCTTTGGGACCCGCCTAGATAAAACTCAAAGTCTCTTAAGGCATAGTCGTTGCCAGAGCCAGTCAGATCAGTCCCTGATCCAATGAAATCGAAAGTGCGCAGGTTAATTGAAATGCCCCAAGGCGCGCCGCACTCGCACTCGCGCTCAAGCCACTTCGAGCCATATCGATGTGGCATGCGGCGTTCGAATGGCCATGAGCCGCAAGATCTTTGCCACTCTGGCATGCTTGCACTGCCCATTTGCCTTTCGCTCTTCCCCTTTTGCCACCACCCATTCTGATCCCAGTGTTTGGTGGGTTCATTAGCGCTGCAAATTGAACACGTGCGGGGTGGGAGGCAGCCCTAAAAGCTACCAGTTATCTACACGACTACGGTTGACAGCTTGTGGGCGCCATTGATATGAATCATTTTTGACTTTAACGCATCATTTGCTCTTAATGAGCCAGCCACATGCCACAATATCAGAGCTACAAAAACAGGAATCATGATTTGATCAAGTGAAAGTCAGGGGATAGAAATATAAAACCATAGCAACTATTATAATTATTTATTTGTCTGGGACTTGGTCAGTGTGCTACGATTTGTGGCTATCACGAAATTCAAATTACGTACATGTATTATATTTTATGGCTGCGTGCAACAGCAACGCCAAAAAAAAGAGAAGAAAAACAAAAACAAAACCGGAACAGGCGCCGAGGCAAGTTAGCAGGTTTTCAAGCAGCTTGCAACTTTAAAAGGCCGTAAAATTGGTTCAGATTTCTTATCGCAATGCGTTACAGAAAAAAAGAGTTTTCTAAATTTCTTTTTGCACTTCGCAATGGATTCTCTGCTTTGGGCATTTTCCAGCTCATTTTTAAGATCATTCGGCATGGGCCAAATCACAAATCATAGAGCCCGTTGGCCATGGCTCGAATTCATTAAGTGGATCGATGATTAAATTAATGAATGGCTTTCAGCGCCTTTTTGCCTTTATGCCTTTGCTTTCGCAATCAATCATAGCTGCACTCGTAGAAACCAGACCCAACCAGCGATCATTGTTTTTAAGTTGTTTTGTTTCTTTTCTGCTGCTGCTGCTGCTTAGATCTCTGGGAATGCTGCTGCTGAGTTGCGTTTACAGTTACTCGTCGACATTGACTTGAAGCTTCAGTTTCACTGGCACTCGTCCAGGCGGCAACCAACTGTCGCTTAGTCGCAATTTATGTTTTCCTGTTGCCCAAAAGCAAGCAAGCAAGCCAGCCAGCCACAAAATGCGGCCAAAAAACACCTCCAGCCAAACGCAATTCCTCTCAACGGCATTGCAGTCAACAACAGCAACAATATGCCAACAACTACAACAACAACAAACAAGACCACAAAGTGATGAACATGCGAGTGGCTGGCTCCTCAAGAAAACCTCAACCTCGCATGTCGACTGTCAGACACAATATATATACATAAATACCTATGTATATATATGAATGCATTGCATAGCTACATACATTTTACCTTGACACATATGGCATGCTGAACGCTGTTGAACGCAGTTGATCGCTGGTTATCGCTGCTTGCGACTGGCTCATCATTTTGGCAAGCTGCAATCGCTGCGGCATAAACCCCATAAAGCGCTAATGTGTTTATTCTAGAAGTACCAAGTCAATTTGACACTTGCTACACCCAACGTGTCATTTATCATAGCATCTCATCAGAGCCACACTTTTATGACAGCCTGTGAAGGTGCAATCAGTTGGGGGTAAACATGTATATACGGTGTTTATTTAAAAAAAAAATAGATATGAAAGTTGTATGTAAAATTGTAGCAAAGTCAAGGTCATTGCAGCAGTTAGTGGCACGCACGTTAAAACAAATGACTTAGACAACAAACCAGTGCTTGTTATGCGTGTGTTTGTGTGCTGCATGTTCTATCGCTTAACAAGTACTGATTGTCAAGATTGTATTGTGATTGCTCCCGTTCAGAACTAGCTGAGAGGAGTTGCGTTGAGTTGAGCTGAAGACTCGTCAAGGGGCAAACAAAGCAACAACAAAAAGTAAAAAAAAACTATCAAAGAACACGCACGTATTTGTTGTTGTTGCTTGATAGTTAGTTTATTGTTGTTGTTGCTGTTGTGCTGGTCAGCAGCAATCTTGTTTTGGTCATGATGATAATGATGATCAGCTTTTGGGTTGCTGCTCGAGCGAGATTGTAGAAGAATAGAGAGCGGCACGTTTTTTGTTGTTGGGCTGCTTTGTTTTTTTCTTTTCTTTTTTCGGTAGAGAATTCCATAATGATTATGATTATGAACATCAAGTGAGGAAGTGTCTAAAGAAGAATCTTTATGATCTTCAAGTAGCGCCTAGTTCTCTCATCTCTTGCCTAGGCTTCTCTTCTTCTTCAATGGCCATTAGCGCTTACAGCGCCCGATTACAGACTACACGTTCCAAAACGAGACGTGGGCTAATGCCAAATCCATTGTTAGTCGCAACGATTCAACAACAACCACAACGGCAAGAGCAACAGCAACAGCAGCAGTTGCTGAAGTTGGCCCCAAACAGGCTGCCTTATTTAGCAGGCAGCTGTTGCCAATTTACACTTTCGAGGCTGGCCTCGTCTTGCTTGGCCTGAACGAATGTATTACATCATCACTCAGTCCGGCCGCATGTGTTGTGGTTAATGTGCTAATTGTCATTACATGAATACGAACTCTTGCTTATCTCAATCTTTGTTTTGGTTCTCCTTTAGGCAAGCGTCCCAACGAGCCCTCGGAGTACGACTACGAAACAACAGATTTGCAGCCGCCACATCCGAGCATACCACAGGGTTACCATCAGCTGCCGCCAGACATTGATCCAGAGGATATACGCAAAGAGGCTGCATTGGTAATAGCACAGGCTGGTCAGCATCAAAGCAAGGCAGCCAACGGGGATAATATACCCAGCACGTTTCGTGCTAAGCAGAAACGTCAAAGTGTATCCAACGATTCGCAGCGATTTCATTCATTGCCCACACGACGCAAGGGCAAGGGGAAACCTGTGGCACGTAGTGTAAGTGACGCAGCTGCCAAGAAACCAGCCTCGAAACGTCCCTCAATCTTTGGACTATTCAGTCGCAAGAGCGACACGAATGTCAACCAGTTGGAGCGAGATCCGCGCTTCGAGGACGGCGGCGGTCGTCGATTAGTTCGTAGTAAAAGTGATGTTGGTAGCACCCACAAGGACGCATCTCGCAATAAGTTAGGCAAAAAGAACGAGCCACCAAACAATAGCAGTAGCAGTACACCCAAGCAACAGCTCAGTCCCATTATCGAGCAGTCCCAAAGGGAGGACTTCTTTGAGCAGGATTACTTTCGAGAACGAGAGCGTCGCAAATCGGATGCCGTCACTGTTCGTGAAAAGAATGAAAGTGAACTGGGTTTAACGGAACTGCTTGCACGCAGTCGTTCCAAGGCAGAACTGGACGGCGCCTTGTTAAATAAACATACAAATACAAGTAATCAGCCCACGGGCTCATCCAATATATCGGCTGGCATACGAGACCGTATTGAGAACCTTAAGTCAAAATCTAGCGACAACATGCACAGTTCACAGCTGCCCGCCGAGCGTTTGCCGCTGACCAAAGGTCGCACAGTCAACGGCCTGGTTAAGCGGTTATCCATGGAACGCTTCTCGCCCCAGCCGGTCATTAGTCAACCGGCCTTCTCCTACATACGACCCAACGAGGGCATCACATACGCTCAGCTCGATCACAGCGATGAGCAGCAGCAGCAGCGTATTTCAGCTCGCGATTCGCGTACACCCCAACGGGACTATGCACCACCGCCCAGACCACCCAGGGCCAATGATAAACCACAAATGCAACAGTTACAGCATCACACTCGTAGCTACTCGCCCTTGCAGAATGGAGTTACGACAACAACAAGGTTGGCTAGCTCTCATTCGCCATCGCCGTGGCAGCAACTCAGTCCACGTAATCTAAGCGATGAGGATGAAGGCTTGGGCTTTGAGACACGCAAGGTTTACTATGAGGATGAGTTTCCCAAACGACGTGCAGAGCCACCAATAGTACCGGTAATCCGGAGCGTCAGCCCGGCGCCCTATCTAGATGAGTTGGGCTATAGAAGAGCGCAGCTGGAGAATCGCATACTCACTCGCCGCTTTGGCGAGGGCGCCACACTGGAGCGTCAGCAGCACTATACGACAAGACAAGAGCGAGAACAAGTGCGTGATTATTACAGTCCAGAGCGGGAGAGGGAACGGGAACGGGAGCGAACACAGGAACGTGAGCTGGTTACCAATGAACATTACCATCGACCAGTACAGGTTGATGTTCCTGATAGCACAACACTGCCGAAGATGGAGAAGAGCTCCCGGTACAGGCATACCAAGTACTACGATGATGGTCATGGCGGTGTTAAGGAGACCTATGTGCGGGAGACTCAAAAGGATGGACAGGTGCGGGAGTCGCGCCATCGAGAACGTCTCGGTTCCTCGCCACGCGAACTTCAGCCCGAACAGGAACAGGAACCGAAGAGCCTAGACTCGCAGCTAACGGGCACAGACCAGTACAGATCCTCGCCAGAGTTGCGCATCACAGAGCGTGGCAGGCTATCGCAGCAGCAGGATCACTGGCAAAGCAGTCTTAAGCGGGACAAACTACAGCAGCGCAGTTTCGATAAGGGCGACTCAGGCATAGAAAACGATTTTCGCAAGGAGTCATTCAATGGCGACTTGACCACAAGGTAAGCTTACACTTTCTAATCTTTTTGAACCTAGTTAAATGTTCAATCTTATCTTCGTAGATGGCGCAAACGCACACCCCTCGATGATATGAGGGCTTGCGAGTCCTTTTTGCGCAAGGAGCGTCGCGATAGCGCTCAGCAGCTGGAACTGCAGCGCCGACAGCGTCGTGACCATAGCTATATCTATCGCGAGAGATCAATTGACGATGGGTCCCACTTTGATCCACATCTGGACAAGTATCCGGTATCGACGAGCACATTGCGGCGCCGTGAGCAGGAATCCAAGTCGCGCTCGCAGTCAAAGCAGCGCGAGGAATCGAGCACTTTAAAGCGCAACAAGAAGCTTGGCGGCTTTGAGAAGGTGAAGCAACTGTTTACGGGCACAGGAAGCGGCAGCAATGGAGGCAGTGGACGCAGCAGTGGCAGCAACGTCTCCAGCAGCAAAAAAGACACCCAATCGCGTCTCACCAATGGCACGAGCAGCACTCTCAGTCGCCGCGACAAGGAGACAAGGGACAGTGCTAAAGACCGGGAGCGCTATATGGTGCGGGAGGAGGAGATGCGTTCGCGGTATCGCGAACATCAGACCCTAGCCGAGGAGACCTCACGCGAACCAAAGGTAAGTGTATAGTAAGTCTGACCCAGCTCTTAATCGCCAATTGATGGCTCGCTATGATTGAGTTCGTTGAACTTAAAATGCTTTCGTTGGGTCACATTTTGGTTGAGCAAGCTTCTTAAAACTCGCGCACACATTTGGTCATGGACCCGGCTATTATTAATTTCGAATTAATCAAAACTTGCGGCGTTGCGTCTTCGTCGTCGTCGTCGGTGGTGTCGCCCCCAAGTTGCGAATTATTTGTATTTGTTGTTGTTTGCAATTGTTTCGAGTCGGTTTGTTAGTGTGTTTTAAGCATTTCCTGCTCACTGTCTCACCAGCTCGGACTGACTGCCCAGGTGGGCGACTTGCTTCAACCAAAAATGGTGCAACAGCAAGACATCAAGCTATTCATTTCGGGCACTTAGCGGGAGCCAAACACAGATATGCTACATGAGACTGAGAAGCAAAGCAAATTGTATCAAATCAAGACGTAGCCTGCCATCAAAAAATGTTTGAAACTATGTAGCTAGAATACTCTTGCTTTGGTCAATGTACTAGGTGTGATAAACAAAGCTTATGACTTTCTGGTTTAGAAGTGTATTTGAGAACGGACATTGTGCGTTGGCCAAATAGAGTTGCAAATTGTAAATTCAGCGACGAGGCGTTTAAAAAGTCAACTCAACGTTTAAGCTAGAACAAAAAGCGTTAAGCGAGACCCACGCAACAGCTGTCAACTGTCATTCTTTTCGTTTGTCTCAGTCTCTCTCTCTTAAAAACTGAGAAATCTGACAGACAGCAAGAACGGGGCGTATGAGAAATTGATTAAGCTGCGCAAAGACGCGAATTTCTAGTTTCGTAATTGCGTAATTCTTTTTTTTTTTTTGGGCTACTGTGTTGCCATTGTGCAAGTGCAGCTAACTGTCTAGCTAGCTAGCTGGCTAATTTGCAATGCTTGAGCGGATTTGTAGGCTTGCAAGACCTTGTGATGAGAGTCTTCAAAGAGGATGTTGCTTAATGTGCAACAGTTTGTTCTAGCGGATGTTCAAGCAACAACTTATTCGTTTGGGTTCTGTGGAAGCAGACAAATTAGCATCTTGCCCCACAGCAGTGCTCCTCAGTCTCAGCCTCAGCCTACGGGAAAAGCATTGTTCTGCGAGGGAGGCATCAGGATGCAGAAGAGGCAAGATTCGATTGTGTTTTTGTTGTTTATTGAATACCGAAATCGAAAGGTGTGGCTTCGTTGTCAAAATGAATTTGCGTGCCACACACATACAGCAAAGGGGCAACGGGGCAACGTTGCTCATAACTTTCGAGTGTGATGGTAAACGATTTGGACAATATGCGGCTATTATTCATGCTCATGCCCGATGGCCATAAAGAAAAAAAATAACACAAACCGAAATCGCACAATAAATGTTTCACTAAAATAACATAAAGTGCCGGGGCATTCATTTCGAAGATGCTACATGGCCAAAAAAAACATAAGCAACAAAACAAATCAAAGAAGTTAAGAAGAAAACTTTTTAATGGTGTGCCTATAATGTTGTTAGCTTATTTATTGCCCAAACGGTGAGCCATAAACTATATTAAGGCGGTCTCAAAGCTGCTATATTTGAATATTTAATTACTTTGTGGGTGCGTAATCGTCAAAATCGAATTCCAAACTGAATTCGCATTGTTAGCGTTTGCGGTTTTTTGTGTCTTGTTAGACATTCCATTCGAAAATGTTTAGAACAAACATTCTCTCCTCTCGTTTGGCCTATGCTGTTTACCTGCCTAATGCTATTTGCAATAATAATAACAACTGCAAGTGGGCCAACAACAACCAAAGCAAAAGCCAAAACGAGCCACAATACGAAAAACTTGCGAATGGCAAAAACAAGTTTGTTTGCAACGTGAGCTGACATTGTTATTGCTGTTGTTGTTGGTGTTGCTTTTGCTGTTGCTTTTGCTGTTGCTGTTGCGCCCCCACCAGCAGCAATAAGAGTAACAACAGGGCCACTCATTAGATAGGCATGAGTTGTGGCAAGGCTCGTGCAAAGGCCACCTGCCCCACATTGTGTGGCAAGCAACCTGTTGCGGTTGCTGTTACTGTTGCTGTTGCAACACTTGTGCAATGGTCACAAAACCTTTGACCCATTTTGGCCTAAGAAACGTGACCGAAACTAAAACAAATTCAAATTCTTACAGACTCTGGACATCTCGATGCGACGTCGCCTCTCCACACCAAAAGCTAGTCCCCTGCTGCTGAAACGTGGCCCCACAGAGAAGCCGCCGAAGAAGAAGGAAACCGTTACGTCAACGCCCGTCAAGAGACCAGAGAAAATTGGCTGGTTCAAGTCGCTCGATCGCCGGGCCAAGAGTAATCCCAAGGAGCAGGTAAGCAGCACCAGCAGCAGCTTCTAACAAAAACACCAAGCTCAAACCTACTCTGTTCCAGCTTAATGTATCTGTCAATGGACACAGTGAAGCCACATCCAGTCTTAAGCGAACCAAACGAAATGCTTCAGCGGCGCCTGCTAAGAATTTACGTTTCTTTGGCGACACCGATCTGGACTCGAATCCGCCAACAATCTCTAAGGCCAGCAGCATGCCTAGGTTAGTGAATACAATAGTTAAAACCATTTCAACCTTAACTCAATCTATTCATTTCACTAAATATATAGACGCCGCACCCAGTTGGCACAGTCGAAGCATTCGCAGAGCGCCTACCATTTGGATCGTAGTCCGCCGCGGCCCTCGCGCGACTATCGCCACAGTTTGTCGGCGGGGCATGCAGCAAATTCGACAGCGACGCGGCAACGCGCCTCATCCATGCAACATCTGGAGCCCGATGGCAGCGACGAGGTTGACTTCCGCAAGAGACGACACTATTCGCGCTCTCGCGAGCTCCATGACATCTCGGAGAGTGGCTCGGAGCCGGAGCCCCTGGTGGAGCGGCACAAGCGCAGCACCAGCAATGCCCAACGTGCCATGTCTCTCGAACGCTCCAAGGACACCATGCCGCAGCGTTTCGATGAGGATCGACCCATGGTTGGACCGCCAAAGCCAGCGCGCAGCACAGATCGTCGAGCATTCCCATCCAGTGCAGTAGATGGCAGCTATGGCAAGTAAGTTATTGCCCTGATGAATTGTTAAAAGCATTCGTACTTAAACACTGTTCCTGTACAGAGATCGTGATCGTTATCCTGCCGAGAGTTCAGGCACCGAGGGCGAGTCGAGTCTGCATAGCCAGCGCAGTGTGGTTTACTTGCATGCAACCACCGTGGGTGATATACCGCAGCCATACAATTTGCGTCGTCGCTCCATGTCGCGCGAAGATCTACGCAAGGGTGGAGCAGCGAGTGGTGGTGGGGGCAAGCCACCATTGCAGCCCATGACACGCACTGTTTCGCGCTCCGTATCAATGCTGGCTCCGTGGAAGCCCAAGCACATTAGCGAAGGCTACGAGATCAACTATTCGCAGGAGCAAAACAAGCGCGTAAGTAACCCATTTCTCCTTGCCGCATCAAACGGAAGCTTATATTCTTTTGTTCTTTAGATATCTACATTGCCACGCAAACCGCCGCCACATAATGGAGCAACGAGTGCGAGCACTCTGAACCGTTTGGGACGCAAGCAGGAGATGCCAACGAGGCGTCACAATGGTTATCACATTGATGAGCGGCCAACGCCGCCGCCGTCTTCCCGATCGCTTCTATCTGCATCGAATTTACGCACCGCCAAAACAAAGTGAGCGAGATGCAATGTCTTCCGGTGCTCCGCTGTTATTAATATATATATATATTGTTAGAAACTACTCTTTAGTTGCTAATCGTAACCAGAAAACTCGAATCGAAACATATTTCTAATCAAAACGCAAAAATATATATGCATATATGAATAGATTCTTAGAGACTCTTAACCTTTGTTGCAATTCTCGTCATATTATTGTAAAAATGTGAAATGTACGTATTTTTAATAAAATCACAACTCTTAACTTAGCCAAGTCATGAACCTACCAGTTGTCCCAACACGTTCGTTCAGTTTGTGCGCAGTTACACTTAAACTGTAGCAGGGTCACAAACCCAGCTATTTCCCTCAAACTGTGAATTGCTTTTAATTTACTTTCAAACTGTAAGTAAAGCAGCAATACTTCGTCAACAGCCAACACCATCCACACTCCCTTCCTTGCAACACATTTCCGTAGAAGTAGCTGCTGCGGCCGTGGTATTCCAAAGTTCAGCAATAAATTTATAACCCAGCTGAAGTTGGCGAAAAATATGCAAACGAATTAAAAGAAGGAAAATTTAAGAAACTTGCAAATAAACAAAGCAACAACTGAGCCGAGCAGTAATAAAAAAAGTGTTACAATACTCTTTTTTTTGTAAGGCCAAGACGATTTTTAATATTCGCCATCATTACACGCAATATGGACAGAGTACATGTTAATCCATTTAATCAACACCTGCTCACCTGTACGTTGACCTGTTAACCTGTTGGCTGTTAAGTCGACATAATAACAGTGTCATTTTTATTGCACCTTAAAGACAATCAGTCAAGTGCAGTTTATTAATTAATTGTATCGTGTTTCGTGCATCGTGCAACGGGTGTGGCACAAGCGATAAATATAGGGAAGAATATCTATTCATTTATCCTGAAGGAGCATTCCAATTAGATTAAGTAATTGAATGCACTCAACAGAGTGTATTGGAACTTTCATCATTAAGTGAGCAGTTAGTATTTGAGTGTTTGAGTGCAAGTGGAAAAGTGATTAACATATCTCATCAATTTGCACTCAAACTAATCGAACGTGAAGCGATTGCAATTGCATTATGAATAGGATAAACGAGCGCTGGGTGGAAGATTGAACGAGAGCGAGAAGCCAACGAGTCAAATATTCTATTTATGCATTGAAGGCGAGAAATGGATAATTAACATGGCACTCACACACACACACATTCCACACATTTCAGTCTATGTGACAGATGTGTATGCGACGAATGCGTCTCTCTCTCTTTGTTACGTTCAAAGCGGTGCCACCTTATCTGTAAGTGTGTGGGTGTGTGTGTGTTTGTCTATAGATTTCCATCAATGAGCTTTTGCAATGCATGCCATGTAATTGAAACTCTTGATTTTTCCAATTAATTAAATGGCTTTGTCATGCGCTCAGGCAAAGCAAGATGAAGAAGAAGAGGAGCCGGGACAGGAAAAAGAGCATTTGAAACGCAGGTAAGCTTAATGAGGCGCTTCGTTTTGGCAGTGATTGGTAATTTTAATTAGCAGATCACACACACACACACATACCTGGCATGTCTATCAACACCGTTACACACACACACATACGCACATTTGAATGGGGCTTAAGCTGAGCGCATTTATTTAATGATTTTTTAATAATATATATATTAATATGTAATGATTTAAATTGTAAATGCAATAGTAACAGTAATAATGAGCATGTGAATTAACGTTTACGCACACATACATACATGCATAGTATATGGCTGGAAGCTTCATTGGAATCTGTTGGAGCGTCAATAAATGCGCATAAATATGCAAATTGAGAATTAACAGCAAATATTAAGTATTTGTCTTGCATTATGATTTATGGTGTAACTGTGTGCGTAATGTATGTACAATGCGAAAACACATAAAATTATATATATATATGTATGTGTGTGCGTGTGTGTGTGACATTACACAATAAATTTATGCTGTGCGCGTGGAGTCGCAACAAATTTATAACTCTTTATATTTCAATTTATGACTTTAAATTTGTACGGCAAATAATGCCGACAATTATGGATTAAATGTGTCAATAAATGACGACTTGACAAATTGCCAACAGTTGGACAAATTGTTCCAGGTATCAAATGCCCAATACACTTTCATCCTCTTCTCTCTCTCTCTCTCTCTCTCTTGCTCTTTCGTTCAGTGTATGCGTTCATTTGCCTGGCAATTAGAAGATTCTTCTACATTGTTGCATGTTGCAGCATTTAAGTTAAAATTAATGTATATCCTACTCTCGACACTTGACTCCATAACTAATGACTAAGAAAACAGTTAGTTATGCCCAGGAGAGAGCTAACCGAGAAATGCATTCCATGCGGATGGGAATGCGGTCGACTGCTATGTTAAGCACACACATACTTACATGCCTCTGTAAGCATATACATGTATGTATAACAATAATTTCAATTTGGTATTGTGTACATTTCAATGCAAATATTTGTGTATGCATTTGCATAAATTGGTTCTAAAGTCTCCCCTCCCAGTATATGGAGTTGAGTAAATAATTAATTTTTTTTAACATTATAGTTTAATTACTGCAAAAGGAGCCAAGCCCAGGTGCATAGGAATAACATAACATAAAATGAACACTTGTGATCTGTTATGTTAACTAAAAGAGAGAGAGAGAGAAAGAGCAAAAGAGAGTGTGAGTTATTTTGAGTGCAATTGGCATATTGGGTAACTGTAAATTTGATCAGCATGTTATTTTTTCACATTCGAAGCGCGTCATTTGGTTGAATTGTATATAATTTCGTTGCATCAAACTTAATCGGTTGACAAACAAACTAAAGTGCAGTGTTTTAACCAAATCAACAACAAATATATAATAGTTAGTGTTAGTGTTACAACGAATGCTGCTGCTAACAACAAAACAAAGGGCAAATTGTTTGTGCGGCGTTGAAGCGACTTTTAAACGTGCTCAATTTGGATCAAGCAATTACGTAATACATA